>CM046443.1:6005073-6088763 GCA_025506515.1 Flaveria trinervia
TCTAAACATTTTACCCTCACAATAATTTATAAATTTTAAATCAGTAATAAACATTATGTTAGTTTGAGATCAATGATGTTTTCTACTGTTGTTAGGTAAAATGGGACTTCATATTTGATCTTTCTCTCTACACACCGATAAGTGTCCACTTAAACTTAATGTTTATATTAATCACATCAGGAGATTGCATAACATACATCTTTAAAATAAAGAGTTTATAGGTACTAGAAATGAGTATACATCGATGAGCATAACGCCAAACTTACTCATACCATTTTTATGATAAATGCTTAACCGTATGGACAAGTCCTAGAAAATTACATATAGAGGCATGCATCAGGCAACCTTTGAGATGGGATAGCAATGAGTGGTTTTCTCTTCTTCAATACCATGTCAAATACTTCAGTAAGGTCATACTCTTCACCCTTGAGCAAGCTCCAATCAAATAAGTGCAAGAGTGAAGCCAAAATAAGCATTGACGTTTTTTTGGCCAATGAAACACCTGGACACAATCTTCTCCCTGATCCAAATGGTAAATACATAAAATTATTTCCCTTATAATCCTATTTGTTTGTCAAGAACCTCTCAGGATTGAATTCCAAGGGATTGTCCCAGTATCGGGGATCCCGATGGATTGACCAAACGTTTATAATGGTTGTACAACCTTTCGGGACTGTATATCCGCCTACCTTGCATGGCTTGCTTGGTGATCTTGGAATAAGGAAAGGGACTACAGGATGCATACGCAATGTTTCTTTAATCGTTGCATTGAGGTATCGTAGTTTTGGGAGATGAGAATCTTCAACCATGTTGTTTAATCCTACAACTTCTTCTAATTCTCCTTGAATCCTTTTCATTATGTTGTGATTTTGCATAATACGTGTCATTGCCCATTCTATTATTGTTGCTGCTGTTTCTGTTCAAGCAAGCAGAGCGTCCTGTTGTAACAAATTAAGTATAACCATGTAAATTAGTTTAAAAATCAAACTAAATGTAACATTCCTTAGTTTTTCAAGTCATATATACCACAAATATATATGTAAAAGTTTTGTGACGTGAATGTGTAAAAATAACATGTGAAGTATTAAAAGCCAAAACAAGTGATAATTCAGGAGTTAAGTTTCTTCTGAAACATAACATAGTTCTTCCGAAGCTTAGTTTGAATCTTCTAAAGGTTATGTTTGCTTCGGAAGGTATTTGAAGTTTACTTTGGATATTTTTCGAAGTGTATATATTTTCCAAATAGTTATTTCTGTTCGGAAGATATAGTATAGGATCCTTAGTGTATTTTCTCAATATTCGTTGAGTATGTCTGTTATAGTTAGTTAAGTGCTATAAATATGGACATGATGTAATCAGTGAGGGGATCCGAACTCATTTTAATAATTCTAATCATCTATAAATTCTTGTTCACAATTTCATTATTTCTTGTATCATCTTTGTATTGTTAATATTCCGCATTTATGTTCTCAATTGATTTTACAACAATTAGTATCAGAGCATGGTTAGAGGCTCAATTAAGGATCAAGATTCAATCAAGATCGATCGCCGGCAACAATGGTGTCAACAAAGTTTGAGTTTGAGAAATTCGACGGATGAACGACTTTTGGTAATGGCGGTAGAAGATGAAGGCATTACTTGTTCACCAACAAGTGGTGGATGCCTTATCCGGAGAATCCAAGTTGTCGAATACAATGTCGGACAAGAAGAAGAAGGAGATGCTAGAACATGCATACAGTTCAATCATCTTGAACTTGGGGGATCGAGTACTGAGAGAAGTATCGAATGAGACATCTGTTGCAGGGGTTTGGGCAAAATTGGAAGGTCTGTACATGACGAAGTCTCTTGGGAACAAGGTTGTATCTCAAGAAACAGTTGTACACATTCCAAATGGCTCCTGGGAAATCAATTGAAGATCATACTGATGAATTCAACAAGTTGATGTTGGATCTTGAGAACATCGAAGTTAAATTAGATGATGAATACTAAGCGATCATATTCTTGACATCTTTGCCATCCTCTTATAAGCACTTTATGGATACTATTATGTATGGTAGGGACACACTTACCATGGAAGAAGTGTTGGTAGCTCTCAATTCAATGGAATTAAAGAAAAGAACTGATTATAAGGAAGATGGTGGAGAAGGCTTGGTAGTCAAAGGAAGATCTCAACAAAGAAACTTCAAGCAGAGAAGTGTCTCGAAGTCTCGGTCCAAGTATAAGGGGAGGTGTTATGTGTGTGGATCTAAAAAACACTTCAAGAAAGATTGTCCTTACTGGAAAAGAAAGAAGGGTGAATCAAGTGGGTCAAAAACTCATTCCGGACATAATGCATAAGATGATTCTTCTGATGGATATAAAAGTGAAGATGTGTTGGCTATCACAAGTAGTGGTAAGGAGGATGAGTGGGTAATGGATTCAGGGTGCTCATTTCATTTGACACCAGTGAAGGAGTTCTTTAAAGATCTGAAGTTTGAAGATCTTGGATTATTGAAGCTAGGGGATGATAGACCTTGCAAGATTGTGGGCCATGGTATAATGACTCTAAAAATGAAGAATGGCATGGAAGTGGATCTTCATGATGTAAGGTATATCCCTAGTCTTGAAAGAAGTTTATTGTCTTTAGGGCTGTTGGGTTATCATGTTAGTCTTAGAGATGGTAAAGCTAAGGTGATTAAGAGATCAATGGTAGTACTGTCCGGTAATAAAATGAATAATAATATCTATCTACTTGATAATGCTGGTGTAGCGGAGCCCCAGGTGGTGACTGCCTCAAGTGATAGCAGTTCAAATATTATGTTGTGGTATAGGAGGCTTGGTCATATAAGTTATCAAGGACTAGTGGAGTTGCAAAAGCAACATGTGATGACTGAGTTACAAAATTATGATTCTTGTTTTTGTGAATGTCACACCCCAACCTTGATGGCGGAAACGTCGAGATGTGAGGGTTAAGATTGTTCACAGCCACATAACGCTATATTAAAATGTAAATATTATTATCATAAGTCTTGAAGTGAAATACAATCATAAGTCTCAAACAAATAATAAGCTCAAACATAACATAACATAAAGAAAAACTTTTTATTTCATTATCTAGGTCCAAGTCCTAGATTATAGCACGCTTCAAAAGGATCACTTTAAACTTGAGGTTGACCTGAAACATGATAAAAATAAGTGTCAACTAAAAATAGTTGGTGAGTTTCCAAGGTTTTTATACATAATATAAAAAAAATTACAAGTAGCAATTCAGGTCATAGGTCATAAGCAAGTAAGGTTATAGAACACATATCGTTACAACCAAACCTCGACTTGATTACAAGTATAAAAGATTGGCTAAGTGTATTTGGTTCCCATGATGAACAAGCATACGTCATCAGGAGCCGGCAATACCTCGGCTTTAGCACCAAATAGGCTTGTCAGGCCCAAAGATCTAAGACGTCGCCAGGCTAGCAATAGTTAATGATTGTAAACAAACTATGTATCTCATATAATCACTTACAATACACAAATAACCATGACAAAATAATAAGTTGAATTGCATGTGATTTACAAGTCTCAAATGAGTATAAGTGTATCAAGTATAAGCTATCATGTTTCACCCCAAATTAGTGTGAAAATATGAAAAAGGGGCAAGGAAAACTCACTTGTCAAATAATTATATAATGAAGATTAATAAGAATAAAAATATGCCGATCCAAGATAAAACGTCACAAGACACCTAAATATATAAATATTATAAGATTTAGGTTAATAATAAGATTAACGAATTAACATGAACTAGAGTATTAGAATTTTGGGGATTTTTATAAAGTAAATAACTATTATAAAAATATCATTTATAAATTTATTTTTAAAGAAATTGATCCTTTGTAAATAACTTGTGATTTTATTTATAAAATTATATTTAAATTCTATAAATATCATGATAAATCCATAAATATAAGGTCTAATATTAATTTAATGTCTTTAAGTATTATATAACAATCTAATTTTTATAAAAATATTAATTAATACATTTGTAAATAATTTTATATTAAAATATTACAAATTTTTACAAGAATAAATTTCTAAGAAATAATTAGATGACTTTAAAAATATTTAGGGTTTATAAAATTCATTTTTATAATTATTATAAATTTTCTATAATTAATTTTAAGCCAAAAAGGCTTTAAAAAAATTACATGAGGTGCCCGGGTTCGAACTCGTGACCTCATGTATGGGGAACATTGTCTTAACCAGTGAACCAGGCTTCCAGCCGCGATAAAACTCCACTTTTAATTCTTAAAAACAAAGTTTAAACAAAACCCCCAATTTACATGAACCCTAGATCCACAATCGATCAAATTGAACATCAATTCAAAGTTATCAATCAAATTAAGTTTAGGGCTTTTGTTCCTTATGTGAAAACGAGTATATGTATGTATTTAACTTACTTGATTCGTTTGGTATTCGATGCTCGCGTTATAGACCTAGGTCGTGACTGTGGAGAACTGATTCAAGATGAAATCGTCGATGAAACTCAAATTCCTTTTACAGTAAGCTTCTAGTGATCCCCACGATGAAAAGCCCTCTGATAATTATAAGTTAACAAGCTCGGAAAGTGGTCTACGGGTGTTGCAGGTTGCGATGAAAAGGGTGTAATCGAACTGATTGTTTGTGGTTGTTTCAGGTGTAATTGGTGGTTGCAATCGATTAGTGATAGATAGATGATCAGTTATGTTGAATTAATTGAATTATTATGGTGTTTTAATGTTCGAACGGTTTTGGAACTTATCGAGTTCGGTTATGCCTTCGAATGGGTTGATAACCGACGTGTATTCTCAATTATTAGGTGCATTCAAGTTCAAAACACGTATGTGAAACGATTCATATCGGTTATGGGTTACGAAATCGTCTGATTTGATGTATAAGGGCTCGCCGGAGCTGGGCGGTGGCCGGAAGTACGGGGAACAAAGGGGAAGGGGGTTGGGTTTTTAAAATAGTTACACAAATGGTCCCCCAACTTTGAATTCTTATTATTTTATGCCCAAACTTAATATTTTAAGTTTCTAAATTGACAATTAGGCCCCCTTGAACTTAATTAAGTTTTAACTTGTTAACTTTGATAACTTATTATTATTATCTTTATTATCATTATTATTATTATTATCAATGTCATTATTATAATAATAATATAGTTATTATTTTATTTAAGCTTATTAACACCTTAGATTTTATAATAATAAACATTATAACACTTATAATGTTATTATTATTATATTAATTTGTTAATCACCAAATTAATTATTAAGTATAACAAACCCCAAAGTTTCAAAATGGCATAAAAGGCCCTTTTAAGATTTAACAAAGTTAACTTCTAAGTTAATAAAATTAAGAGATGTCACAGTGAAACTTGTATTCTTGGTAAACATAAGAGGGTAAAGTTTACAAGGGCTAAGCATATCACAAGTGGGTTGTTAGACTACATTCATTCTGATTTATGGGGTCCTGCCAAGGTTGATTCTTTGGGTGGAGGCAGATACTTTATGACCTTGATTGATGATTTTTCAAAAAGAGCTTGGGTGATTATCTTAAAGAATAATAGTGATGCCTTTAGTAAGTTCAAGGAATAGAAAGTCCTTATGGAAACTCAAACTGAAAGGAAAGTCATGAAGCTAAGAACTGATAATGGGTTGGAGTTCTGTAGTCATGAGTTTGGTAACATCTCGTATTTTCGTTAACTAAAAGTTAACTTCGTTACTCTTACAAGGGTTATTATTGTTAATTTTGAAACTCATGTGTTGTTTGTGCTTATTCATTATTGTCATTAGGTTAAACATAAATATTAAATAAAAATAATAATGTAATATTAATAAAAGTAATATAATAATAATAATTAAATCATAATAATAATATTTGTAATAATAATTGAATAATAATAACTATAATAATGTTACAAATGATAATAAAAATAAATTGTATAGTTATTAAATTTAACAATGTTTAAAACTTTAAGCAGTTAAAGATTAGGGGTCTTAATGTCAATTTATAAACTTTATATTGAAGTTTCTGCTTAAAATAAAAAGAAACTTAATGTTGAGGGACCAATGTGTAATTAATTAAAACCCAAAACTTCCCTCCCCCGTATTTCCGGCAGCCGCTCCGGTCACCTTCGGCCGGAGTCCGGCGAGCCTCGAAACCGCATCAAATCTTCAAATTTTGATCCTCAAACGATTTCAATCGTCTCCAGAACACGATTCGAACTTAACGTAAGACTTAATTGGGTTTTAACTCGGTTATGAAGTGGATCGAACGTGAAACCGAAACTTTAATCGATGAGTTAACCGGCGAGCATTAAACGCTAATAATAACCAAATTAAACGAACTTAAACAATCATCCAACCAATACTAAACGTTCACAACTATCAATTACATCTAATAACACCAAACAACGCAATCTGATTACCCTTTCGTCACGAACCTGCAAGCTAAGCGAGAGCCATCTTCCGAACATTTTTAACTTCATTTGATTAAGGGCTTTGCATCAAGAACTTCATTCGAAGCTTTCCACGAGTTCAATTTGATTTCCATCAACGTTTGCATAACAATCGAGCCTTGTTGTGGTCGCGGCTGGGTTCAACAATTGTTCATAATCAATTAATCTACAAACAGGTGATTAAACACATGTTTAAACTCGATTTTGGTCAGGGAACAAAAGCCCCATGGTTAATTCGATCAACAACCTCGAATTGACGATCAATTTTGATCGATTGGGTTCTAGGGTTCTTAAGGATTTGAGGGTTTTTGTTTAAGTATGCTTTTTATCATTTAAACGTGAACACTAACGCGGCTGGATGCCTTGGTTCACTGGTTAAACACTTCCATCTCCACTTAGAGTCCTGGGTTCGAACCGGGCACCCTCTGTTTTATATAATAAAAAAAACTTTTTAGGCCTTTTTGGCCTTCAAATTTAATATTAAAAAATTCTAAAAATTAGGAAAAATCATTTCATAAGCTTTGTTTCTTATAAAACTATTTAAACATTTTTCTGTAATTTGTTTAAAAAAATACCTTTATATTATTATCCTAAATTTAATAATATAGTTAGAATATTTTTATAAAAATTTAGAATTTAAATGCTAGTTTGATTATATAAACTATTATTATTTCAAACATTACCTTTATAATTTTTCTTATTTGTGTTCATTTTATTTAGTGATAAAATTTAATTTAAACTTTATAAACATTACAAAATTGTTATAAAAGTTATTATCAATCTATATATTTATATATAAAATATAAATCGTTCCCACGGGAATATAATTGAGGTCTTATTTGACAATAATAATTAACAAAACCCCAAACATCAAGTTGATTTTCTTAGTCCTTGTTAATTTATTGTAAAGCTTTAATCTTGTAAATATATATATTTAGGTGTCTTGTGACGATACACCTTGGGGCGACGCTTGTTATTATTCTTATTAATCGCCATTATATATTTATTGTCAAGTGAGTTTTCCTTGCCCCATTTTATTTTATTTCACACTACTTGGGGTGAAACATGATTATCTATACATTGTACACTTATAAGCGTTTGAGACTTGTAAGCACATGCAATTCATCTTATTATTATGTCATGGTTATTTGTGTATTGTAAGTGTTATATGAGATACATAATTTGTTTACAATCATTAACTATTGCTAGCCTAGCGACGTCTTAGATCTTTGGGCCTGACAAGCCTATTTGGTGCTAAAGTCGATGTATTGCCGACTCCTAGGAGCCGTATGCTTGTGCACTAGGGAACCAAATACACTTAGCCAATCTTTTATACTTGTAATCAAGTCGAGGTTTGGTTGTAACGATATGTATTCTATAACCTTACTTGCTTATGATCTATGACATGAATTGCTACTTGTAACTTTATCATTTTATGTATGAAAACCTTGGAAACTCACCAACTATTTTTAGTTGACTCTTATTTTTATCATGTTTCAGGTCAACCTCGAGTTTAAAGTGATCCATATGAAGTATGAAATAATCTAGGACTTGGACCTAGTTAATGAAATAAAAGTTTACATTATGTTATGTTACGTTTGAACTTATTACTTGTTTGAGACTTATGATTGTATTTCTTTTCATTTCAAGACTTATGATATTAATATTTACATTTTAATATAGCGTTATGTGACTGTGAACAGTCTTAACCCTCACATCTCGACGTTTCCGCCGTCAAGGTTGGGGTGTGACAGATTGGTATCAGAGCCCAAAACTATAGGGATTTAGGTTATTAGTAATGGTGACCTAGACTATAGCTTATGCATGAACCTCATACGATAATATTTATATTCTTGGAAATATATATTGTTACATGCTCCATAATGCTATACCTTACTTATGTGCAACTTGATGCCTTAGCATAGGTTGCCTTAATTGTCTAAACTTTGTTACTTGTCTCCCTAAACTTAACTTTGACTCATTGACTCTCCCCGACAAATGAAACTTCTTAATCTTATTCTCGTCAACACTTGGAATCGTATACTTATGCTTAAGAATTGAATCTTTAGACTTATGTCTAATCTATGTAAATCTCATCATGGTTTTG
This sequence comes from Flaveria trinervia, assembly GCA_025506515.1. Classification (NCBI taxonomy): domain Eukaryota; kingdom Viridiplantae; phylum Streptophyta; class Magnoliopsida; order Asterales; family Asteraceae; genus Flaveria; species Flaveria trinervia. Next base: position 6,013,656 of record CM046443.1, read on the forward strand.
ATTTCATGAACCTAAAAAATTTGTGTGACACATGGACACCTGTATTCTGGATTTCCTGGCAAAAGGCCCTCGGGCTAAGGCAAGCATATCGCATAAATCCTACGAGACTAGTTATGCTTACCTAGGGATTTCTGGGATGAGTGATAAACCATGGTCAACATACACAAATTTCTAAGGCGAGTGGGTCAACTTACCTTGACGTGTCAACGTTTCCAAATGGTAATGCGTTACCAAATGGAACCATTCCATGTGCCTTACAACTTTTTTGCCTTATCCTTGTTGAACATTAATACTTGTTATTCCAATTCTCATATCTACCTCATTGGTTATTCCAGCATGTCTCGTCATCATGGAAGGCGTGGAAGTTCCGATCGTAAGTTAGCCGCCATGATTGCTCGACAAATGGATGCTGTCATCCGACCATGGTTGCTGAACTTAATAGCACTTAATGACCAACGCTAGCAACAATGGAAATGGTCATGGAGAGAATAGCAACAACCAAAACGGGAACAATCAACACAGGAATAATCAAACTTGCACCTTCAAACACTTCAGCTCTTGCAAGCCCACTAGTTTTAGTGGCAAGGAAGGAGCCACTGGTCTTCTTGAGTGGTTCGAAAGCATGGAGAATACCTTTATCAATTGTGAGTGTCCCGATGCACTCAAGGTTCGTTATGCCACTAGTATGCTCCAACAAAGGGCTCTTACCTGGTGGAATAGCGAGAAGAGAAACCGTGGTCCTGAAGTTGTGCTAGCACTTACCTGGGAAGAGTTCAAGAACATCGCCATCGCGAAGTTCTGCCCAAGAAGTGAATTGCAAAAGTTGGAAGAAGAGTTTTGGAATTTGAAACAAAATGATGGTGATCATTTGGCCTACTCAACTAGGCATCATGAGTTGAGTATACTGCTGCCCCATATGGTCGACACTGTTCCCCGCAACATCGAGAAGTTCATTATGGGTGTACCACCCCAAATTCAAGATGCTGTGGTGGGTAGCCGACCCACAACCTTGGAAGAAGCCATTACTATCACCGCTCAACTCACCGAGAACCATATACGAGCGGGCACCATGTCTGTGAAGGGTGCAAAGAAGGTAGAGAAGACGGCTACCGAGGCTGTTAAGGAGACTAAAGCTGAACCGTCTTACAACAACAACAACAACAACAAGAAGCGCAAGTTCACACCGGCGCGTAACTATGCCGTGGCTGCACCCAAACAACCCCAAAGACAACTTGTACCTGCGGCTACACCTGTGGCACAATGCCTGGGGCTAGGGCTTATGCTGGTCCTCAGCCGATGTGCAACACGTGTAGGTATCATCATCCGGGGAATCAACCATGCCGCATTTGCACCTTATGCGGTAAATATGGTCATTTGGTGGCGACTTGCCATCGTGCACCTAACAATGCCGTTGTGGTCACGAACCGTGTTTGCTACAACTGTGGGGAACCTGGCCATTTTCGCCCACAATGCCCTCGTCTTGTGGGTAATGTTCCACAAGCCCGAGGACGTGCTTTCAACATCAACGCTAACCAAGCACAAGCAAACAACAATGTGGTGAATGGTACGTTAACTCACCTTTAACTTTGTGATCCGATTCATTTCATACTTTACGTGTATCGTTAAATAACTAAAAATTGAACAGGTATGTTCCTTATTAACAAAACTTACGCCTATGTCCTATTTGATTCTGGAGCCGATAAAAGTTTTGTTTCATTAGAGTTTGAACCATACTTGCTAAGCCACATACGAAACTAGAAAGACCTCTTACTGTTGAAGTTGCCGATGGAGAACCGATCACCGTTGACGTTATCATTCGTGATTGCATCTTAAGTCTTGACACGCATGATTTTCTTATCGATCTTATCCCTATGAAACTTGGAAGCTTTGACGTCATCATGGTATGGATTGGTTAGCCAAACACCATGCCGAGATCATTGTTTCGAGAAGTGCATTCGTATACCGTTACCCTCTGGAGATACGTTGAAGGTGTTCGGTGAAAAATCTTCCAAAGGGCTTAAACTCATGTCTTGCACTCAAGCCCGAAAGTGCTTAAGCAAGAAGTATATGGCCTTCTTGGCTTACGTGGTCAACACGAAAGTCAAAGGGAAAGAACTTAAGGATGTCCCTATCGTACGAGACTTTCCTGAAGTATTTCCCGATGACCTTAGTGGTTTACCTCCCGTGCGTGAAGTCGAGTTTAAAATTGACTTGATACCGGGAGCAAACCCCGTGGCCAAGTCACCATATCGGCTTGCACCATCGGAAATGCAAGAACTCTCTTGTCAACTGCAAGAGCTGTCCGAGAAAGGCTTCATCCGTCCTAGTTCTTCGCCTTGGGGTGCGCCTGTTCTTTTCGTGAAGAAGAAAGATGGATCGTTTCGTATGTGCATCGATTATCGTGAGTTTAACAAGCTTACCATCAAGAATCGTTATCCTCTTCCTCGCATCGATGATTGTTTGACCAACTTCAAGGAGCTGCTATTTTCTCGAAGATCGATTTACGTTCTGGCTATCATCAATTGCGAGTCCACGATGGTGATATCCCAAAGACCGCTTTCTGTACTCGTTATGGACACTATGAGTTTATGGTGATGCCTTTTGGTTTAACCAATGCTCCTGCTGTTTTCATGGATCTCATGAACCGGGTATGCAAGCCTTATCTAGACAAGTTTGTGATCGTCTTCATTGATGACATACTTATCTATTCCAAGTCCAACACCGATCATGAACTACATTTGAGATTGGTTCTTGAATTGTTGAAGAAAGAGCAATTGTACGCGAAGTTCTCGAAGTGTGACTTCTGGCTCGAGGAAGTTCAATTTCTAGGACACGTGGTGAGTAGCCAAGGAATTCACGTTGATCCTGCAAAGGTGGAAGCTGTGAAAGATTGGTGTGTTCCTACAACTCCTACCGAAGTTCGTTCTTTTCTTGGTCTTGCTGGTTATTATCGGTGGTTCATTGCCAATTTCTCGAGGATCGCGAAAGCGCTCACTACCTTGACACAAAAGAATAAACCATTCGAGTGGGGTTCCGAGCAAGAAGAAGCTTTTGATGCGTTAAAGCATAAGTTATGCAATGCTCCTATCTTGACCCTACCCGATGGAAACGATGATTTCACCGTGTATTGTGATGCATCTAAACAAGGCCTTGGTTTTGTTCTTATGCAACGAGGGAAGGTCATAGCTTACGCATCGAGGCAATTGAAGGTTCACGAGGTGAATTATACAACACACGATCTCGAGCTTGGTGCTGTTGTATTTGCTTTGAAGATTTGGAGGCACTACCTGTATGGTATGCAATGTATAGTCTACACCGATCACAAAAGCCTTGAACACATTTTCAATTAAAAAGATCTCAACATGAGACAATGTCGTTGGGTGGAGTTGATTAGTGACTATGATTGTGACATTCGTTACCATCCTGGTAAAGCAAACGTTGTAGCCGATGCACTAAGCCGAAAGATTCACAACAAGATGATCTCAATTCAAGAAATTCGTGATCGACGTCAATGGTTTGACACTTTGGGTGAATACGATACTGAGATACGACTAGATGTCAAGGAGACCACCGTACTACTACAAAACCTGAGAATAGATAGTGACATCGAGTCTAGCATCCTGGAGGCTCAACAAATGGTTCAACGAGAAGGAAGAATGAAGGATGAATTAGAGCATAACCTTCTAACCCAATTGGAAACGAAACCCAATGGGTTGATGTACTTCGCCAATCGCATTTGGATTCCAAATCGCGACAACATTCGTACCTTTATTATGAATGAAGCTCATCAAACTCGTTATTCTATTCATCCTGGTTCCGATAAGATGTACATGGACCTACGTGGTCAATATTGGTGGCCTGGAATGAAGAAAGACATAGCGACTTATGTAGCTAAGTGCCTCACATGTACGAAGGTTAAAGCCGAACATCAACGTCCAAGTGGATTACTTGAGCAACCCGAGATTCCTATATGGAAATGGGAACACATATCCATGGACTTCATAACAAAGTTACCCCGAACCTCTAGAGGACATGATAGCATATGGGTGATCGTTGACCGTTTGACCAAGTCGGCACATTTTATACCCATACGTGACACTTACAAGACATCAAAGTTAGCTCGTATATACGTTGATGAGATTGTAAGTCGTCATGGGGTACCTCTGCACATCATATCCGACCGAGATGCTCGTTTCACTTCACATTTTTGGTCGTCTATGCAAGAACTCTTGGGTACACAATTAGATCCAAGCACAGCTTACCATCCTCAAACTGATGGTCAAACCGAGTGAACGATCCAAACTTTGGAGGATTTGCTACGTCTCTGTCTTCTTGACTTTGGTGGCGATTGGGATACGCATCTACGCTCGCGGAATTTTCGTATAACAATAGTTACCACTCGAGTATCAAGATGGCACCGTTTGAAGCACTTTATGGTCGAAAATGTCGTTCACCGATCTGTTGGACCGACATTGGTGAAAACTTCATCACTGGTCCTGAACTATACAAGAGACGACCGATAAAGTTTCTATTATTCGCAAGAACCTTGAAGTGGCGAGAAGTCGTCAAAAGAGTTATGCTGACAAGCGACGTAAGCAATTGGAATTCCAAGTTGGGGAGATGGTTCTTCTCAAGGTTTCACCGTGGAAAGGTGTGGTTCGCTTTGGAAAGAAGGGCAAACTGGCTCCAAGATTTGTAGGACCTTTCAAAATCCTGAAAAGGATTGGGAAAGTGGCTTATAAACTAGAGTTACCTTTCGACCTTAGTGGAATTCATCCTGTGTTCCACGTCTCAAATTTGAGAAAATGTTTGGCCGACGAAAGTCTGTATGTTCCGCTGGAAGACATTCAGATTGACGAGTCATCACATTTTGTCGAGAAACCTGTAGAGATCATGGATCGTATAATGAAGAAGACTAGAACCACAACAACCCCAATCGTCAAGGTTCGTTGGGAAAATAAAGTGATGCTGAATTTACTTGAGAACGTGAGGAGCACGTGAAGAAGAGATACCCATTCTTATTTGTATAGTTTCATTTCTTTTAATTTCGGGACGAAATTCTTTTAAGTTGGGGAGACTGTAACATCTCGTATTTTCGTTAACTAAAAGTTAACTTCGTTACTCTTACAAGGGTTATTATTGTTAATTTTGAAACTCATGTGTTGTTTGTGCTTATTCATTATTGTCATTGGGTTAAAAATAAATATTAAATAAAAATAATAATGTTAATATTAATAAAAGTAATAATAATAATTATAATCATAATAATAATATTTGTAATAATAATTGAACAATAATATTTATAATAATAATTGAATAATAATAACTATAATAATGTTACAAATGATAATAAAAATAAATTGTATAGATATTAATTTAACAATGTTTAAAACTTTAAGTAGTTAAAGATTAGGGGGTCTTAATGTCAATTTATAAACTTTATATGAAGTTTCTGCTTAAAATAAAAAGAAACTTAATGTTGAGGGACCAAATGTGTAATTAATTAAAACCCAAAACTTCCCTCCCCCGTATTTCCGGCAGCCGCTCCGGTCACCTTCGGCCGGAGTCCGGCGAGCCTCGAAACCGCATCAAATCTTCAAATTTTGATCCTCAAACGATTTCAATCGTCTCCAGAACACGATTCGAACTTAAACGTAAGACTTAATTGGGTTTTAACTCGGTTATGAAGTGGATCGAACGTGAAACCGAAACTTTAATCGATGAGTTAACCGGTCGAGCATTAAACGCTAATAATAACCAAATTAAACGAACTTAAACAATCATCCAACCAATACTAAACGTTCACAACTATCAATTACATCTAATAACACTCAAACAACGCAATCTGATTACCCTTTCGTCACGAACCTGCAAGCTAAGCGAGAGCCATCTTCCGAACATTTTTAACTTCATTTGATTGAGGGCTTTGCATCAAGAACTTCATTCGAAGCTTTCCACGAGTTCAATTTGATTTCCATCAACGTTTGCATAACAATCGAGCCTCGTTGTGGTCGCGGCTAGGTTCAACAATTGTTCATAATCAATTAATCTACAAACAGGTGATTAAACACATGTTTAAACTCGATTTTGGTCGGGGAACAAAAGCCCCATGGTTAATTCGATCAACAACCTCGAATTGACGATCAATTTTGATCGATTGGGTTCTAGGGTTCTTAAGGATTTGGTGGTTTTTGTTTAAGTGTGCTTTTTATCAATTTAAACGCGAACACTAACGCGGCTGGATGCCTTGGTTCACTGGTTAAACACTTCCATCTCCACTTAGAGGTCCCGGGTTCGAACCCGGGCACCCTCTGTTTTATATAATAAAAAAAACTTTTTAAAAATTTCTAAAAATTAGGAAAAATCATTTCATAAGCTTTGTTTCTTTTAAAACTATTTAAACATTATTCTGTAATTTGTTTAAAAAATACCTTTATATTATTATCCTAAATTAATAATATAGTTAGAATATTTTTATAAAAATTTAGAATTTAAATACTAGTTTAATTTATATAAACTATTATTATTTCAAACATTACCTTTATAATTTTTCTTATTTGTGTTCATTTTATTTAGTGATAAAATTTAATTTAAACTTTATAAACATTACAAAATTGTTATAAAAGTTATTATCAATCTATATATTTATATATAAAATATAAATCGTTCCCACGGGAATATAATTGAGTTCTTATTTGACAATAATAATTAAAAAAACCCCAAACATCAAGTTGATTTTCTTAGTCCTTGTTAATTTATTGTAAAGCTTTAATCTTGTAAATATATATATTTAGGTGTCTTGTGACGATACACCTTGGGGCGACGCTTGTTATTATTCTTATTAATCGCCATTATATATTTATTGTCAAGTGAGTTTTCCTTGCCCTATTTTATTTTATTTCACACTACTTTGGGGTGAAACATGATTATCTATACATTGTACACTTATAAACGTTTGAGACTTGTAAGCACATGCAATTCATCTTATTATTATGTCATGGTTATTTGTGTATTGTAAGTGTTTATATGAGATACATAGTTTGTTTACAATCATTAACTATTGCTAGTCTGGCGACGTCTTAGATCTTTGGGCCTGACAAGCCTATTTGGTGCTAAAGTCGATGTATTGCCGACTCCTAGGAGCCGTATGCTTGTGCACTAGGGAACCAAATACACTTAGCCAATCTTTTATACTTGTAATCAAGTCGAGGTTTGGTTGTAACGATATGTATTCTATAACCTTACTTGCTTATGACCTATGACATGAATTGCTACTTGTAACTTTATCATTTTATGTATGAAAACCTTGGAAACTCACCAACTGTTTTTAGTTGACTCTTATTTTTATCATGTTTCAGGTCAACCTCGAGTTTAAAGTGATCCATATGAAGTATGAAATAATCTAGGACTTGGACCTAGTTAATGAAATAAAAGTTTACATTATGTTATGTTACGTTTGAACTTATTACTTGTTTGAGACTTATGATTGTATTTCTTTTCATTTCAAGACTTATGATATTAATATTTACATTTTAATATAGCGTTTCCGCCGTCAAGGTTGGGGTGTGACAAGTTTAATCAGTTTTGTAAAACTCATAGTATGGCCAGACATAGAATTATGCTAGGGAATCCACAGCAGAATGGTTTGGCTGGGAGAATGAATAGAACTTTGCTTGAAAAGGTGAGGTGCATGTTGGCTAGTTTTGGTTTACCTAAGATGTTCTGGGCTAAAGCTATTTCAACTGCAACTTACTTAGTCAATAGGTCTCCATCAACTACATTAGATATGAAAACACCTATGGAGGCATGGTTGGATAGAAAGGTCTTTGGCCTTAGATAGAAAGCCAAGGGAATTTGGAATCTAAGGCCTGTAAATGTGTTTTTCTAGGATACCCTAAGGGTATAAAAGGGTATAGGTTATGGAGGCTAGAAGGAGACAGACCAAGGGTGATAGTGAGCAGAGATGTGATTTTTAAAGAGGATGTTATTTATAAAGACATTCATGAAAAGGGGAAATCAAAGGTGAAGGTCAGAGTGGGGTTCAGATTGAGGTGAAGGAGCAGGGTGTGAATGATAAAGATGTTGATCATGGCACTTCTAATAGCCAGGGAGATGGTATGGAGGATTACCAGTTGGCTAGGGATAGACAAAGGAGATAGGTGATACCTCCACTCAAGTATAGAGAGGGGAGTGATTTGTCTGCATTGGCCTTTGTTGCTACGGAAGAAGAGAGCATCTATGACCCATTGACATACTCTGAGGCTATTTCTGTGAAAGAAGGCTCAAAATGGTGTAAGGACATGGAGGAAGAGATGGAATCTCTGTATAAGAATGGCACATGGGAGTTGGTTGATAACCTAAAGGTCACAAGCCTGTGTCATGTAAGTGGCTATTAAAACTGAAAGAAGGGATATCTGAAGGTGAGCCTCCTAGGTACAAGGCTAGACTAGTAGCTAAAGGGTTTACACGGAAGCCAAGGGTGGATTACAATGAGATTTTTTCGCCTGTGGTGAAGCATTCATCTATCAGAGTTATGCTGTCATTGACTGCTTCTATGAATATGGAGCTACATCAGCTCGATGTGAAGACTGCATTTTTGCATGGGAAGTTGGATGAAACTATCTATACGAAGCAGCCAGAGGGGTTTGAGGTTAAAGGGAGGGAAGATAAGGTGTGTCTCCTTAAGAAGTCTCGATATGGACTAAAGTAATCTCCTAGACAATTGTATAAGAGGTTTGATGAACATATGGTATGGGTTTAACAGTAGCAACTATGATAGTTGTGTTTATTTTAAGGAATACATTGTAAACAAGTTTATGTATTATTGTTGTATGTGGATGATATGTTGGTGGCTGTTCTAACTTGGAAAAAGTTGAAGCTAGTAAGAATATGTTAATGTCAGAATTTGAGATGAAAGATCTAGGTGAAGCAAATAAGATATTGGGTATGGAGATCACAAGAGATAGAAAACACAGGGTGTTGAAGCTGTCTCAAAGGTCTTACCTAGAGAAGGTACTAAGTAACTATAGGATGAATGAAGTAAAGCCAATAACTATTCCTATAGGAGCTCATATTAAATTGTCAAGCTCTGATTGTCCTAAGTCAGATGCTGAAGTTAGATATACGGAGAAAGTGCCTTATGCCAATGTCGTTAGGAGCTTAATATACGTGATGGTTTGTACTAGGCCAGATATTAGATATGTTGTGAGTTTAGTCAGTAGATATTTGTCAAATCCGGGTAAAGCTCATTGGGTTGCTGTGAAGTAGATCTTGAGGTATCTCAGGGGTACTAAGCATTATGGTTTAATGTTTGGGCATCATGAACATGAGAAGTTTGATAGGGTTGTTGGTTATGTTGATTCGGATTTTGCCAAGGATCTGGATAGACAAAGATCTATCACAGGATATGCATTTCAAATGTTGGGTAACTTCGTTAGTTGGAAAGCTCAGTTGCAGCATGTAGTGACATTATCTACAACAGAGGCTGAGTACATAGCATTGACTGAGGGAGTCAAGGAAGCTATGTGGTTGCATGGTTTTATTTATGAGTTGGGAATCAAAGTTGCAAACTTAGTGGTGTATTATGATAATCAGGGTGTAGTTCAACTGTCAAAGAATAGCATGCTTTATGAGAGGACAAAACATATTAATATGAAGTTACACTTCATAAGGGATGTGGTGAATGCTGGGAAGGTGAAAGAGACAGGTATGTCTAGCTTGGAGAATCTAACGGATGTGTTTACAAAGTCTTTACCTGATGTGAAGTTCAAGTTTTGCTTGGATGCATTGGGAGTTAGTTAAAATCTTGTTTGAATTTTAAGGTGGAGATTGTGAAGTATTAAATCCAAAACAAGTGATAATTTCTGAAGTTAAGTTTCTTCTGAAGCTTAACATAGTTTTTCCGAAGCTTAGTTTGAATCTTCCGAAGCTTAGTTTGAATGTTCCGAAGGTTATGTTTGCTCGGAAGGGAGTTGAAGTTTACTTTGGATATCTTCCAAAGTGTATATATCTTCCGAAGGGTTATTTCTATTCGGAAGATATAATATAGGGTCCTTAGTGTATTTTTTCAATATTCATTGAGTATGATTGTTATAGTTAGTTAAGTGCTATATATATGGACCTGATGTAATCGGTGAGGGGATCCGAACTTATTTTAATAATTTTAATCATCTGTAAATTTGTGTTCACAATTTTATTCATTCTTGTATTATCATTGTATTGCTAATATTTCGCATTTGTGTTCTCAATTGATTTTACAACATAACCATTTTTGTCGCACTTCATGTAGATGTATTTAAAGCTTACAAGCTGTGTGGCGGAACTAATAAAGTCTTAACACTCAAAAATGTACAAACTCGATAGAAAACCTGATGCTTAAAAATCAAAGAAAATTATAGGAATATTTAAAATGAGAATGCAATAAAAATGTAGATTAAAATTTCTGAATGGACAATTGAAAGGAAAAAAAGAAGGGAGAAAACACGCACTTTCCTCTTGTTTTTACATTATCAAGTTTTATGGGCTTTTAAAACTTGACATTCGGAATTATTTTTTTTAATGGCCCTCAGCACTTCATTCCAAGATTTTATCATCTAAAACAAGGACTTATGTCCACTTATACGTTTTATTATTACTATCTTTATTAATTTATATTCTCAAATTAATCAAAGGCCCTTTAATTTGAAAACAAGTAAATTGTATGCCTGAAATATGCATTGTTACGAGCCAATTATAGACATAAAAGTGTGGCTATTAGAATTTTTTGTATGCTTTAAAGTATAGAGTTTATATATACATAATATATATTTCATTTCTAATTGTAAGAATTAGAGCATTTACATCAACATTTTCATGTTTACTTTTGCATTAGGTTCCTTATTCTCATCTCTATCTTTTGTATTTTTAGGTAGGGTTACAAACGAGCTGAGAAAAGCCAATCCGATCCTAGTCAGGGTGGGCATGGGCTTGGCTCGTTTAGAAATCGAGTCAAACTGAGCCAGATCTTGATTTTGTAAGCCTAAAATGTGAGCTCGGGCTCGGCTCGTTTATATACGAGCCAGGCTCAAGCCAGCATGCGAGCCAACTAGTTTATTAAAAAATTGAAACGTTTAATTTTTTACAAAATATCCATATTTATAAAAATAAAATATAATAAAAATGATAATGATGATAATGATAATGATAATGATAATAATAATAATAATGATAATGGAAATAATGATACTCAAATATACTTAGTATTTAGCTTAGGTCGGAAAAAAGTCTCAGTGACACCACACCAATAACATCGTACGAACCAACTCACTATATATAACAAATAGAGAAGACGATGAATATGAAAACTATAGCTTTTATTAATGTTCACATAATAACTCAGTGCTATTATAATACCAACATGAAATTATATGTTTATATACACACACGAACATAACATTATGAAAATATTATAATAATACTAAGTTATTAATAATAGCAATTTGTTTCTCACACATTTTATAGAAAAAAACATATATGGTTTGTAGTGGAACCATATTCCCACATATATATATGTATGTATGTATGTATGTATGTACGTACGTATGTATGTACGTACGTATGTACGTACGTATGTACGTACGTATGTATGTACGTACGTATGTATGTAGTATGTATGTACGTACGTAGGTACGTACGTATGTATGTACGTACGTATGTACGTAGTATGTACGTACGTAGTACGTACGTAGGTACGTACGTAGGTACGTACGTAGGTACGTACGTAGGTACGTACGTAGGTACGTACGTAGGTACGTACGTAGGTACGTACGTAGGTACGTACGTAGGTACGTACGTAGGTACGTACGTAGGTACGTACGTAGGTACGTACGTAGGTACGTACGTAGGTACGTACGTAGGTACGTACGTATGTACGTACGTATGTACGTAGTATGTACGTACGTATGTACGTACGTATGTACGTACGTATGTACGTACGTATGTACGTACGTATGTATGTACGTATGTATGTATGTATGTATGTATGAATACTGTAATACTTTAAATTAATTCTAAATCAACCATGGACAAGAGAGATGTTGGATACTTTCATAAGGGAAGATCCGCCTCAAATATTATTAACGTGTTTTGGGCGCATCAAATGTGGATGAGAGGAAAACTTAATAGTGTAACACCCGGTTATTTTTAAAAGACAAGATATGAAAAATAAAAGAAAGAAGGGAAATTAAGTCCAAATGGAGGGACTAAAAGTGTCCAAAAGGACAAAATTTTGTAAAAGTTGGTATAAAGGTGGGCATGGCCGCCCACCCTCATTTCACATCACCACTTCTTCGGTTTTAGAGAGAGAGAGCAGGGGAAACTCTCGGCTGAAGAAAAAGAAGAAGTGAATGAATTCAAGATAAGAATTCGTGGTTTTTATGTGTTTATGACGGGTTTTATCCCGGTTGCATGCTTATGTGCTTATATGTTTGTGTATGTGCTCGGGTGTGTGTGTTGGGTGTTGTTTTTAGGTGTTTGAACTCATTGCAAGCGGGTTAGAAAGGAAGAGATACCCAAGTTGCATCAGGTGAGTTCTAGACCCCGGTTTTTACATGTTTCAAACTATCTTTGGGGCTGAAAACGTATTAAAACAATTTTACAAAATTTATGTGTGAATACCCGTATGTATTGTGTATGTTGGATGTTGGTTCTTGAATGTTTATAGGCTACTCATGTTTAGAATAGTCACATTATGCTTAGGACAGATGGGTTTGATGATTGGGGTTGAAAACATCCTAGAAACATGTTTCACAGAAGCTCATGCGCCTAGATAAGTGTTCATACGCCTGAAAATACCTTAGAAAGAATTAAGTGTAAGCCATGCGCCTAAACAATAGCTCATGCGCCCAAAATTTGCCTTAGGAATGTTTTAAGTATAGTCCATGCGCCTGAACAGTGGTCCATGCGCCTAGAAATGTTAGTCGAATGACTAAGTGTAGGGCCATGCGCCCCAATAGTGCTCATGCGCCCAAGTGGCCCATGCGCCCAGGTGGCTCATGCGCCTAAATAGTACCCACGCGCCTAGAAATTGGGCTGGAATTGACTAAGTGTCCAGACGTCCAGGATTCCCATGCGTCTAAGCACCCATGCGCCTGCATAGTGCCCACGCGCCTGAAAGTTGTCCATGCGCCTAAGTGTTCCCCATGCGCCTGCATAGTGTCCATGCGCCTGCATAGTGCCCATGCGCCTAAGGACTTAGAATATTTTTCTGATTTTTGGGAAAAATGTGTAAAGTAGGCTTTGACTTGGGAGATTCCCGGGGGGCTATATATAGTTGACTTTGGGGTCATAGATGGTATGATGGGCATGTTATGTATTGTGATTGATGCCCTGCATGATGATGTATGAATGATATGTTATGTTCCTATGATGATGTATGTTTATCTTTCCCGTGGCTTTACGTGTTATGTTAATGAATGTAATGAAAGTATTATGTAACGTAAAGTGAAAGATAAAGGAAAGAGGAACATGAAGTAAGAATGCATGCATTAGTGAGTGATGAAAGTAGTGATAGTCTTGTAAGCATGGCATGTATATCGGGGTCTTTCTTTGTGATTGACCATTTGCATAGAACTATTGCTGCATACCTTAGGTAGTGTGACCACGAGGTGCGATGCACCGTAGTAGAAGGTCTATGATAGGCCTAGGTCCAGAACCACGAACAGAAAGGTATTGCATGTGGCAATGGCAGACCTACATTCATACCTTAGGTACTGTGACCACGAGGTGCGAGGCACCGTTATAGAAGGTCTATGATAGGCCTAGGTCCAGAACCACGAACAGAAAGGTATTTCATAGTAAACAGACATTCATACCTTAGGTCCTATGACCACGAGGTGCGATGCACCGTTATAGAAGGTCTATGAGAGGTCTAGGTCCACAACCACGAACACAAAGATATTACATATTGCATAGTAAACCTAAATCTTACCCTAGGTACTGGGACCACGAGGTGCGATGCACCGTTATAGAAGGTCTATGATGGGCCTAGGTCCAGTACCATGAACAGAAGGGAAGGGTTTATGGTTGTCTGAAAGGAAAAGTAAAGCAGGAAAGATTAGAGAAGATAATGCTGATATTATCTGTATGTACGTATGATGTATGATCACGAATGAATATAATGTACAGTATGATTTTGAAAGAAAGTAAAGAACGGATTTACGAAAGAAAAGTATGTTTTATTTATAAAACTAGGACTCACTCAGCAACGCTGACTTTTATACATTTTCAGTTGGCAGGTAAACGTTGCTGGAGATGGCACGAGGCGGCTACTCAGCTCTTTTGGATGACATCTTTTTGTTAATGTTTTTGCATTGTAATGCGAACAAACGAAATTGTATTATGAATGTTGTATTATTTTGCAAAAGCATCTATAATGAAAAAGTTTTTTTAATGTTCCGCCGCGATGCTTTTTAATGTCCAACTGTAAGGGTCCTAGGAACGGGGCTTACAAATAGTTAAGTATGCTTAAGTGGAACCGATCCACTGATAGGATGATATTTTGAGAAGTTTTCACTAGTTCAATAAAAAACAATTGTTATGATATTAGCCAGTGTAGAGAAAGCGTTCTTGAAACTAGGGAAGAAATCAGATAAATTCACCCATCCAAGTATTTCAATGATTCTTGAAACTACCACATCTATCTCATTAACAAGATTGTTGTTTTTGACCCTTTTATCTGATGAGTCTCCCCATATCATTCTTGTTATGATATTAGCCAGTGTAGAGAAAGCGATCTCACGAATGTCAACACGGGTATCGATTCTACCAAAAACATTCTTGATGGCTTTTCTAACTTCGTCCCTTCGAAAAGAACAACTTGCTTCAAGATTCTTGTTGCTTAGCATCTTGTAGACGAGTATCTTACGAAGCTTACACCAATTGGGGTTGTTGTTGGAAAATGCTATATCTTGCCCCCCGTTACTTACTACCAAGGCGGCAACTGTTTGGTCGCGGTTAGAAAAGACCTCATCTTTGTCGCAAACCACCACCTTTGCTAACTCCGGAGTATTTATCACAACATAAAGTTTGCTTCCCAACTTTAACTTGAAGATTGGGCCGTAGGTGTGAGCCATGTTGGTGAACTGTTTTTGCAAGTCAGGCCTAAGAAACGGAAGGTACCCGACGATTGGGAACGAACAAGGACCCGGTGGCAATGGCGGTGCACCATTTGAGGCGTTAGAAAGTCTGATCTTGCACCATAAAATAGCGAAGATTAGTACTAAAATGGTGACAATTAACACATGTAACTCATTGATGTTACATTTGTAGCTCTCTCCCCACCACCATGAGACAAGATCTTTTATCTGTGTCATTTTGTAGATGATAATTAAGAACGTAAACCCACCGGTGCCTTTATAGCCCATGGCTAATGAAAATTGCTCATGTGGGCTAACTATTTGTCATAATAAACAAAGCAAATGTCTTAATATCTTTATTTCAGGTAGGTTGTCACTTATATCAATTGAAAACAATATATATTAATTTAGCGTGAACTATGAGAATTGGGATAGTGTACGTATTAGTTTATTTGATATATATGGGTAAAAGAGGAACAGTAGTATACCCATAGATTCTACCCTTGTAAATATGTCATGTTTGTCGACTTTACAAGTTGTAGTGAAACATTTATTGTGCTGCATGTGAAGATGGTGGGAAGAAAGGGTAAACTAAAAGTTTATTGATATTTCATAAATGTACCATCCATCTCATTTTTTTAGGGTTTAGTAATGAAATTCTAAGAGAGGGTCCATTGTGTCAGTTAAAATTAAAATCTAGAGGAAGTATTTGAAGGTTTTTTAATCCTAGAGTGAAAGAGTTACGAAACGTTGAAGGGTTAAATTGAAATTACATTGAAAATTCAATTTAAATTTTGAATGGATCCAGATTTTTGGGTTATTGACAGCCAAAAAAAGAAGTTTAAGTATATTTAAATTTGAAATTGGTATGGATTTCATAACGTGACATTTAACCCTATTTTTTAACCGATAAGTCTATTACATTCTAATCTTAAATTACTTCAAATTAGGTTTGAAACCAATACTTCCATTCCTTTTTTTCTTATTATTATTAATGACCAACGAATAATTATTAAGCCCGGTCACCCGGTAAATCCATTGGCGAAAGGCCACCCACGCCCACGAACACAGACAGTGGCTTGCTCACAATTCTAAGGAAAACCTACCACTTAAAGGCCCATTGTGGTAAAACTCTTGGCCCACTTGAAAAATATTGCACCTAGTGAGATTCCAACCCATAACCTTCACTTTGAAAAGCCATGAGATGTCTTCTCCTAAACAAAACCTCTACTAAGTGGGTAGCCCAATTATGAATTTATGATGGAATATATGATGGAATTGTCGGTGTTTTTGAAGGTTTTAACTCCCCGTGTGAAAGAGTCAAGAAAGTTCAATGTCCAATTATGAATTTATGAGTCATATTTAATTTTTCATTTAGTATATTTATCTAGTATTTGAGTTAGTACTTTAAGGTTGTTTTATCAGGAAAAAAGAGTTATTTTCTAGTTTAGGTAATGTATTCAGAAATTTCTTTTGGTAGATTAATAATTACGAAAGAGGCAGTTGCTCGAAATCTATATAACTAGTGGTTGTTTTGTTGATTCTCGGCCTGATTTCCAACCGTTAGTTAGTATTAGAGCTAGGGGTGGAACCAAATTTGTTTTTATCGGGGTCAGTTTTTTTCAGTTTTCAAATAGACGTGTATATCTTAACTCAATACTAAAATTTTTGGTTTGGGTCGTGTCAGGTTGCACAAAAAAAATTACAATCATATTATAAGACATTTGATAAAGATACGATTTCATTAAAAAGTAAAACACGTTACATTTTATAGTTGTTGTTTATGTGTCTTTATATCTTGAAAAATATTCACTACATCATCAACCGAAACCTTCTTAAAAATGTATTTCTCAATGTAGCAAATACAAGTATTGTTTAAGGTATTCTTCTAAAATAATTTAGAGATAATTAAGGAATGTTAATAATTAATGAAATATATGTTAGATGTTTAGTTAAATAAATGAGCTTAGATATTTTATACAAAATAAACCTATTGGTAGTTATTCTTATATTACTTTTCTTAATTATGGGGTTGTTTGATTTGCTTCTGACCCGGTCAAAATGTCTGACCCGGTCTTGGCCGGTCAGTGTGTTTGATTATCACATATTTGCGTATGATCCGGTCTGACACCATTAACCCATGCATTTTATTCCCCTTACCTGGTCAGTTTTAGAACAAGCTCTTACCCGGTCATCACCTTCTGATCGAGTAAGAGAAATCAAACAGCCCTTAAGTGAGTTATTATTTTAATTTTTAATGGGTTAAACATTCAAATAAAAATGGGATTTAGGGGTCGTAAAATGTTTCATAGGGGTCGTAAAATGTTTCATAGGGGTCAGTATTAAATAATACACGGGGTCAATAAAAAACCGTCAATACACGTTACATATAGGGGAAAAATCTGTGGGGTCGGTTGACCCCTTCCTACTCTTCTTAAGTCCCCATGATTAGAGCCTTAAATGCTCGATCACCTTGATTCTCCGGTCTAGATATGCGACTAGATCAGCAAGAAAAGAAGGAACACATACGCAATCGGATTTGGCAAAGAAGAAGGACAAGAAAGCAATGACATGAAGGAAAACTCAACTCAGCAAGAACAACAAGAATAGTAAAAGAACAACCAAGGACAATGAAGTAATGAACAAAGCAAGAAATAACATATCAGGCAAGAAGCAAGAGAAAAAAACCTATTTTGTTTCTGATTAGTAGTAAGAAGGAATAAGAATCAACAAAAGAAATAATAAGTTGAAGCAAGAAAAGCAAGAATACTGATAGCAAGAATCAAGATTTGATCAAACAAGGAAATAAGTAGCAAGAAACAATTTTTAGCAAGAATGACAGCAAATGCAATTGGAGCAATAGTACCGGCACTAGAGCCAGGTAATATTCCTTTACAATGTCCTAAATTAACATTCACGAACTATAGAAGTTGGTCAGTTATGGTGGAATCGATATTGCAAGCATATGAATTATGGGAGCAATTGATAACAACGCCACAATAATTAGAAAGAAATGGCTAGGCCATTTACTTGCCAAATGTTGCCTAAGGATATCCAAACGTGCTTATTTTATGTATGTATTTGTATAAATATACTAGCCAAACTTTACCTAACGGCTAGACAATTTATATAATAATTTATGAAATTCTATTCATACTGTTGCGACGTGTTTATATTTTGAAACTCGACCGCTGATGACATCACAGTAGACTTGCTTAATTTCATCGACGTTTTATTTATAAACGTTATTCGAAATCTACCTACGCCAAAGAAACGTTTATTACTAACTTTTTTTGTGAGTTTGTCACTTCAATGTTAATTCTTGTTTATGTCTCAATACACGAGTCATATTATTTTTTTATATCTATCTTTCAATCTTCAAAACCTAGCCACTACAAATTGTATACCTCTAGTTTTTTTGGTTAATCACGTTAATATCACTATCATTAAATGTCTAATAAAGTTGGTAAACACATCAAATGAAATCAGCAAACGCGTTAAATCACACTTAATCTAATTTTTAGTTTAGACGCATGCTTTCATATTTTTCCTTTTATGTTATTCAACAGTCTCCCTAGTCGTCCTTGTGTTCTGCTACTTGCAGCTGTCGCTTCCGGGAGGAAAAAAATGTCCTGGTTGATATTGCGGACAATTTTATTCACCATAACTCTCTAATGATCATCACTCCAAGGGTCAAAGTACACATGAAAACCAAAATAATCAAAAACACATTAGACATTGAATAATCCAATTAAAGGGTTACGCAAAGAAACTACATATGTTTCTCTCTCCGTCTAAAAAATTATATAGTTTTTTAAACACAAGTTTACAATGTATAAGTATATTGCTTTTTAAATAAATATGATTTGCGTAAATATATAATCTTATAAGTTTAGAGGTGGAGATATTCAATTGCCCCAAACATCTATACCACTATATAAAACATAAATTTGTGACAAAAATGTAATTTCACAAAAATTTAAGATATCTAATACAAACTATTAAACATTAGGTACAAGTGTTTTATGCAATAATTCATATTTCGTCCCTCATTTAATATTTTTTTAATTAATACATTAATTCATATTAATAATACATTATTTAATAATATAGATTATTTAATTCAATGTGTTATATATTTTATTATTTATAATACTTTAAATTAGCATTAAATTTAGTATTATCTTATTTGAATACTTATATAAGTACTAATACCTTTATAATAATAATAAAAAAAATAATAATAACAATAACAATAACAATTAAAAATAATAATAGTAATTATTATTGTTATTATTATTATTATTATTTTAATTATTATCTTCATAATAAATTTTATAAATAAGTAGTATATTATTTGAATACTTAACTATATAATTATTAAATATTTTTATACTTATAATGATAATAATAATCAATATCTATATTATTCATACTATTATATAAAGTATTTGAGGATAAAACACATGTAATACTACTCAAAATTTAATACATCTAATATATTTTTTAAACACAAGCAACAACTATTATATACAATAGTTTCTAATTTGCCCGTATTTAATAAATTTATCTTAGTTAATATGTTATTTAATATATATTTATTTTAAGTATTATCTTTTTTAATAATACTTTAAATTAATACTGAAATACATGCATTTTTTATTTATATTTTTATAACTTAATACTATTTGATTTAAGTATTATTTTATTTAAGCATTTAAGTATATAATCATTAAATAACTAAATATCTATAATAATACCCAAATATATATGTGGTTAATACATGTCGGAGAAAAAACTAGATACAACGCATCAAATCACTATATGTAACAAAAAGAAAAAATTATGAGAAGTGTAGGTTAAAGCTTTTCCTCAATGTTATCTTAATAATTTTTTTATCTTCAAACTAATAAAAAGCCTATTTTGTTTTTTCTGAAATTTTTTTATTTAAACTCTTTAAGGATTTTTTTAAAACGAATCATAACACTTTCTCTCTCTGTTTTTTAATTGGTACATGTTCATTTTGTTTTTTTATTTTATAATTAATTTTTTGAGTTACGTCAAATTTACAGTTAATCACCATAACTTTTATTTTCTAATTTTTATACATAAGACTTTGAGTTATGTTAAATTTACATTTATTGGCATTTTTAAAGTTTTATACATAAGCCTTCGAGTTATATCAAAATTTTTTTTACCAATTTACAATATAGCTCATTAATTATAATAAAATCATCATATATGCATTTGTTTTTTTTTATATGTTTTGAGTTACATAATTTTGTAGTTTTTTTCTGTTACACTTTTTATCAATGTTTTACACGTAATTTTTTTCCGTATGGTTAGTAATAACGTGTAAATTATCATATTAAATATTTCAACTTTTATAACCCAAAAAACTATTATTACAACGTTCACATATAAATTAAACCATACCATGGTAAAGCGGGGTCTAATCCGCTAATAAATTGTAATAAGTTAGATATCTTTTAAAAGGGTTTATGATTTTATGCCATCTACATAATTAAAAAAAGGACTCCATAATTATATATTTACACACGAAACAAATACATAAAAGTAATCCGAAGATACCTAGAAATTACAAAAAGTATTAACATTTTAAAATCGGTTTATATTTTGCTATGTCTTGTAGCAGCGTTTTCCACTAAACCACTCTTTCATTTAGTAATTATAAAAGAAACCCGTGATGGCGTGATGATATGGTAGAAAATATACATATTTATTGCTTGTCATAATCACTACTCAAAAACTAATTTTAAAACTTGTCATATATTACCTTTTTTTTAATTTAGAAAAAAGCTTTTGTTCCCTAATTTTTTACCAAAAACACTTTTTGATACATAAACATATTTATAATAAAAAAATAATTATAAAAAATAAATATAAACATTTCAGAAGTTAGAAATAAAAACTTTTAATAGAAAAGTTAATAATATCTTTTAGAATTAGAAATTGTCATAAACGAACCAAAATCAACATACTAAACCGTTTAAACCAATCTATTATGTTCAGTTATCCGATTTAAACTATTAAACCTATTTATTATTTGGTTTATACGGAAAATATAATAAACCGAATAAGCAAAATTTTGTGCAATCATTAACCGAACCAAAAACCGAATTCACAATTTAATTCAGTTTTTTCGATTACACATACGGTTCAGTTTTTAGTTGTTATTAGTGTTTGGCTTTTTGAACATTCATAATTACTACAATTGAAAATAATAAAAACAACAAAAAAATAATAAAGACTAAAATAATAAATAAATAAATAAAACTTACAACTTTTTAATTTAACATATTAACGGGTTATGCGGTAAATAAAAAAATATAAAATAAAAAAGTTAATTTTTTTAAAAGTTATAAAAATATAAAAAAATATAAAAAAATAAAAATAGTTTAAAAAGGATATTTCTAGCATCATTCTTTAATATTACTTGCATTGAAAACTATAAGATCCAGGAAAATATAAAATGATGAGGTTTCTTAATTTAATTTTATTTTTTCCTTAATCATGTCGCACCCATCAGATGTTTTGTTGTAATTATACTATAACAACCGACTTCACTTGGATTAACTGATTAAGCTCTTAGGCTTTTAATCGTGAAATTCAAGTTCGACTCCTGCAGTTTGCAATTCTTTCTTTTTTATCTTTTTGTGGTTTTTTATACTTTTCTTTAACATTTTTCTTATATTTTTTTCTCTTTCAATTACCTTTCTAAATTATTATATCGTAACGAGCGAGACATAATGCCGGTTTATATATGTTTTAAATACAAACAGCAACGTCGTAAACTTGTATGTTTATTCTACGTACTTAATCATGTTAATGTTATCATGGCAACGTACATAACGAATCCACATGCCAATTATATTTGAAAGTTTTGACTTTATTTTAAACATAGTCGTACGATTCTTGAGTTTACGTATAATTTTTGTTTTTTTAATACAAAACATCGAAAATGTTAGTTCTTCACCGTTAAGTGCACCTCAATGGGTGAGTTTAAGTAAAGTATATTATTATTTTATGTATATAATAAAAAAGTTTGAATTTTTTTCACAATTACGCTATAAGCTGATATAAATTCGAGCTTGTCTACATTTTAACGTAAAACATATTTGCAAACGAGCTAGATCAAAATAAAACATTTACATGCCTATTTTTAAGAATGTTTTGAGTTTGTTTACATTTTAAAGTAAATTTTGTGGGGAAACGAGTCGAGTCAAATATAATATGTTTCATATGACGTTATAAATTCGAGTTATTTTACATTTCGACATACATTTAGTTTGGAAGTAAAACTAAGTGATTATAGCATACATTTTATCACGGTTATATATGTTTTGAGTTGGCCTAGAATTTAACATAAATTTAGTGTATGTCCCTGCCGCAACACGCGAAGGGTAATAATAGATCAACCCTTGGATTCTCGGTCAAGTGGTTTGTTGTCACTATCATTTGACACAAGGCTTACGTTCGAATCCTGTGACCAACATTTTCTTAGGCAACTTTCTTTTTCTTCATTTCTTAAATACAATTATTGCAAATAAGAAATATAACTTGATCATTGGTTCATTAGCAAGCTTACTTAAACTCGATGAAACGGCTTTAACTCTATAGGTGCATGTTTTCTTTTTTTCTTAAATATTCATTTCTTATATTATTATTTTTTTCTAAATTACGTATTATATTAGTTTTCTTTCCTTTTTATTTTATTTAAAAATTTTGTTGTTTTAATGTTAAATTTTGTTCGAGACGCAACGTGCAAGTCGTAATATTCTCCTTTTTTTGTATGTTTCGATCATATTATTTATATCAATGTAGCACGCGTAATAAAGTTTACAGACTCGTTGCACCGCGTGGGTTTGAATTTTAGTTTTTATAATAAAATAAACTAAAGGAATCGTTGCAGTGATTCAGTGATCTTGTAATCACCGATCTTGCTATTAACATAGACTTTATATATTGTTTTGTTTTTTGGTAGTGGTTTACCTAAAACAATTTTTTATAGCGACAACGTGTGAACCTACAACAACAATATAAAAGGCCTAGTAACAAATGGTGTGCTAGACTCTCTTTAGCTTTTTGCATTTTTGTTAATGTCTTAATATTTTCTTTAGAAAAATGGATATGTATTCAAAACTAAGTATTTACGAAAATAACCATTTAACCAAATTAAACTACTAAAATAATCGGTCAAAACTAAAAGTTTATTAAATAAAACAACCAATTCTATCGCTTTACTTGTCCATTCCTCACTGACGTGACGAGAGATATGAGAATCCCTCGCCTAGACAAGCGTGTCAGCGAGGATCATGCATAATCCTTTATCCACGTGTACATCTCTCGCTGATGTGACTTTATCCCTTGCTGATTCAACGAGGAATTATGGGAATCCCTCGCCCATAATATATATATATATATGTATATATATATGTATATATATGTATATATGTATATATATGTATATCTATATATATGTACATATATATATATATATAATATATATATATATATATATATATATATATATATATATATATTATATATATAATATATATATATATATATATATATATATGTATATATAACTTCTCAACCTTCTTCTTACTTTCTTCTTAAAATTCTCTCGAATCAGAAAATGTGAGTTAATATCATATATACATTGTACATTTCACATACATTTAATAGAAAAAGTAAAGTTAACAACATGGAGAACATTATATATATATATATATACATATATATATATGTATATATATATATGTATATATATGTATATGTATATATATATATATATATGTAGAGGAAGGATTAAATGAAAACTAAGATTATAATTGAAAACCATGAAAATTATCATCCACTAATCGGATTTTTTCTAATATAATTTTAAATTAATTAGCTAATAGGGTAAAGTAGTAATTTCTTATTCACAATATTATTAAATATTTATTAACAATAACTAATCCCTAAAAAAATTTTAGTTTCTATATGGTTTTTTGTTTTAGATTAGTTTCAATTTTATGTAAGATTCGTATGAATCTTTGATTTGTTTACTGTAATCCTTCGAATTTGAGTAGTTTTTAAATCGGATTGTTCATGTTTCTTTTTTTAATCGAAAGTGAAGAATTCAATAGTTATGTCTTCTGATCGGGTGTTTTCGAATTCAAACAAGGAAATAGTTAATTCTATTGAGAATTCGATTATTGAACATTGTAATCATTCGATTCAAGTTTCGACTTTCGATGAAACGTTTATTTGTCCTGATAAACATAAGGATATTATGCATATTGATGCATCAGATGAAGATGAAGGTATGTATTATATGATTCACACAGTTATTTACATATATGTACCCATGAGAATTCGTTATTTTTTAGAATATTAATCTTTGGTTTTTCGATTCATTACATATATGTACATAAGAGTATAATGGTTATATGTTTGTATTTATTCTTCAATTGTTTGCACTGTGATTAATCTATTATTTATTATGTTAATTTCAATGTTCCTTGTAAACATGTATTATCTGAATGATGTATGTTTGTTATTTGAAGTTCCATTTCTTTAATTTTTATGTTAGAAATATTAAATTTCTTAAAATGTGTTGTAATATAGACTTTAAATTACCAGTAATATTAAGTTTTATTAAAAATTTTGGTCATTCGTATTATGTAAACATGTATATATTTGAACACATTATGGGTTGTTACTGTTAAGTATGTTCATTTTAATGTTTTCATAGGATAAATACATATATGTACCAATATAAGTGTGGTAAGTGTTGTATGATTTATGATGAAGCAGATAACATTGATGATATGCATTCAAACGACAACCGGCCTCCGGATAATTTAATGACGCCATATATTTGACTGGAGTTGAAAATCAAGGTAATTTTTAAGTTTTGTTTTAAAAGATTTATTATAATTGCTAAATTGAATTTTTTCTATTTGATTGATACGTTGTCTTTTGCAGGTTCAATGCGTAGCAGTCTATACCAATCACCTAATGGTTCTAGGTACTGGACTCCCATTGTATCGGTAGATCATAAGCCTATTGTTGGATCTAGGTTTAGTAACTAGGATGACGCAAGAAGGATGTACGAGTCGTACGCTGAGATGTCAGGATTCATACTTGTCTGGGTAATTTGAAAAAGAAGGATGGTGTCATTACACACAGATATGTTTTGTGTAACAAGGCTGGGATACCTAATGGGAAGGTAAATGACATATTGGATGTTAATTCTAAGTCTCGTGTCCGTCAAAGAAACATTAGAGTTTGTGATTGTCGTGCTCATATAAAATTCAAAGCTATTGAAGGCACCAAAGGATTGAAGTTTATAGGTTTATCGAGACTCACAATCATGGGTTGGTGAACTCGGACAATATAGACCTGACAAAAAAGAAGTGTAGGTTAGAATTTGTTGACAAGGAGTACATTGCTAAATGTCGTTTGGCTAGTGTGGGTCCTTCAAAAGCTCATAACTGCAAGTTGCATTAAAGGGAGGTCATCATATGGTTCGCGGGACCAAGACTGATTATAAGAATTTTAGTAGGGATATATCCAATTATATAGGTGACAGTGACGGACAGTTCTTCATAGATAGGATGGAACAACGAGTGTTATGCCAAAAAATTTCACATTCAATTTTTTTGCTGTTGGCGATGAAATTCGCCACTTGTTTTAGGCAGATGAGGTGTCAAAGATAAATTATAATGCATTTGGTGATGTTTTAGCATTTGACGCAACATACCAGACGAACAAGTATGTCATTTAATTTAATTTTTTTTTACAATTTAAATTTTTTACAACATTAATTTTTACGCATGTATAATATGACTTTTGTTCATTTACTGGGGTTGATCGTCACAAAAGTTGTGTAACTTTTGGTGCGGCACTGTTGTACGATGAAACGATTGAATCATACACATGGATGCTCAGATGTTTTTTGGATGCTCATAACCACAAACGAGTGAAACACGCAGTTGTAAACTATTGTTCAATATTTATAATGTGCAAAAACTTTACATACATATATGTACCAGATTAAATATACTATTGGATGGTTTAATGCTAACTTTAATTATTATTATATCCTTACTGATTCTCGTTAACCTGCACATAAATGTATGTTTTTTCAGGTTTCAGGTCATAACTGAACAACACAAATCTACGCGCATCCATATACAAGCTTGTATGGAATGTTATCTATATCCATGCACCTTTGAGTTTAGATGGAAGTTATTAATGGAGAAGTATGAACTTCAAGATCACAAATGGCTATCTAATATGTTTTCAATAAGGGAACAGTGGGTGCCTGGATATTTCAAGGACGTTCTGGTGTGTTGTCTGATGAAAACAATTTCGAGATGTAAAAGCTCAAACTCATATTTCAAGGTTAATTCTAGCCATCAAACAACCTTGTTTAGTTTCTATGTGTTTTGACAATGCTCTAGACGGTCAAAGATACAATCAGCGTGTTCTTAAATTCAACACCACTACTACTGTTATGATCTTTCTAACAAGTTTACTAATAGAACGTCATGCTTCTGAGATATACACAAGGAACATTTTCCTGGAGGTGCAGAAGGAGATCAAAAAGTGTCAGATTTTATGCTACATTATAAACGTGAGGTAGACAGTAAAATTATAAACTATATTATTGCACATCAAGACAATAGGTATGATGTCCTTAATGAATTTAAGGTATATTAGTGTTCCTTCTGATTTTATTAGTTATCATTTTCTCATATATATATTTCATATTTTATATGTATATATATGTACCAATTCAAGTTTTAAGATATTTTTTTGTTGATTTTTCCTCACCATATTAGTGCATTTAATTATTATTTTAACATACCCTAATTTTTCAGTGTTGACATAATTATATACCAATATTAAAACTAAGTAGATGTTCAAAACTTTAGGCTGCATCTAAGTTGTATCTACATTCACATCCGCATCAGTTTGTTTTGTGTGTATTTATATGATTTAATTATTGAGAAAATACGTGTTTTCTATCAATTTCCATTCTCACCATTTTATATTTAATTTCTGCAGGTTTCCATTAATTTGTCGGACATTTCAGTTTCATGTGAGTGCATGTCGTTCACGCGTGTCGGATATTTATGCACACATGTGTTTTGTGTATTTAGGCATCATAAGATTGAAAAAATTCCCAATCAATATATTCATGAACGATGGCGAAGGATGCCCTACCGTAAAGGGTGTTTAGTATGGAATATAGATACTGTGTAGACCGTTTAGAAAATTCTATAATTAGAGCTCGTGTGATGGACAGCATGCATGTCACACCCTCAAAATCCACTTGCGGAGTTTTACCGCGAGGCGTGTGAACAAACCAGGATCACAGTCAATAGTTACTCAGAACGACTCTATATGCCATAAAATAACAAAATCAACCAAAACACCAACGTTAAATAATGCGGAAGCGTTTTTGAAAACAACCCAAGTCTATAAAGTATAACTTATGGCAAAACAAGTGCCAAACCAAAAGTAAACCATAATTGTTAAAATGTCACATTGTCTTGAAGCATAATGTCTTAAATGAAGTGAACCGTGCAGTGCTCCTATGGCAAGCAAGTTAAGGACCTGAGAAAAGCATACTAAAATGTCAACACATAGGTTGGTGAGTTCAAGAGTTTGAGTTCAATAAACATATAAACAGTTGCGATAATATAAGCAGTGTATGGTAATAGATAGCTAGTCTATTATCAGTAAATATTAATACATAGTGATTTTGCAATTGAAGCTGACTGTGATAGTTGTTGCCTCCTGTCACGACTTACCATGTCGTGACAATGATCAATAGGACAAATTGCACCCGGTTGACCTCGAGTCACACAGGTGGGGCTCGTCAGACCCAGTAGTACTACCCAAGTTTCCCCGCTATTAAATATTAACAATTCAAAAGTGTGAGGACTTTTCTCATGGTAAACAGCACTATATTAATATTATACACAACTTAAATCATAAAAGCGTTCGTATAAATACCAGTATGCTATCTCCCCCAAAAGAGATTAAGTAAAGAGTGGGGCATGAACTCACCTGATGTATGCAAAGGTACTTAGGGTTTATTTTGAGAAACGAGAGGATAGCCAACCTTCACAGGTTACCTAGATCATGTGAGTACATAAGTACGTGTAAATAAAAGACATGTGAAACCCTAATCATACCAAAATCAAAGACTCAAGCTTCCAGACAAATAGACACGTTTGACCTAGTTGACCCGTTTGACCCGTTGGTGACATTATGGGTTATAATTCAAATAAAGCCAATGAGCACATACAACATACATGATAAGCATTCAAACAGTATCATACATATGCTATATCAACCAGGTGTATCACTTAGATAATCATACAATCAAGTACTATACAAGTCATGCGAATCTAGAACATTAACATAACCACTAGCTACAAAACAACTAACATGTCATACAAGGTTCAACCATTCATCACATGCCATGTGAAGCCACTCACGACTTCACATCCTAAACCCTGCCAATCCCACTAAGTAGGGGCCTCAGATCCGCACGCGTGTATAATGATCACAACCAAATTCTTTAAGCAAGTACATTGCATTCACAACATCACAACAATCAATTATCAGACCCAAGCATGATGTCCTACTACTACACAACATCCAAACCATACATGATTACCAATTCCAATTATCACCCATGATTATCCAAACATGCCATACAACTAATTTAACACGTTCTATTACACTAGAATCCATCCTTGAACATATTAGCAAGTTCCTATCATCTCAAACATGATCATAACATCATACTTCAACATTTACACAAATAAAGTTTCCCTTTTGGGAAAGAACATCCCAAAATCTATCAAACATCCAAGGTATGCATGAATTCATCAATAATATACCAATTCAAGCTCATACTAACATCTAGACATGATCAACAACACTAAACACCTCAATCCAATAATCTTCATAAACAAAAGTTTCTACTTTTGGCAAGCTATGATCAACATCATCAAATTAAAGATTTCTAGCATTCATAATATCAATCTAGCATCTAATTATCATCATGAACCCATCCATAACATCAATCCATCAATAGATCACTACTACATGCAAAATAAAGTTACTATTCTTAGTAACCTATGAACATGCATCAAAATCCCAACTTTCTTGCATAATCAACGTATTCTAACATTCATACAACCCAATTATCATCAAACATTCATCAAACAATCATCCACATCACATAATCAAGCCATTTTCGAATTAGGGTTGCTTAACACCAAAATCATGATCAATCCCTAAAACATATAATTCTTGCATAATCGACGTTAACTAACATGTATACAATCTAACTAACATGTTAACATCATCAAACAACATCAATTCGACCCATGAAGGCCAATTCACGAATTAGGGTTCGGCCATATGAACAATCACAAAAACGTGAAAAAACTAACCTTTAAACAGTGTAACTTGCAATTGATGATTCCAACAAGTTGTCACCTTGTAATCGAACGAAAATCGAGGTCTAGATGCTGGATTTTTGATCGAATTCGAAGATGGAGAGGTGAGGGAGGGAGGTCGCGGCCGATGGTTGCTTAGGGTTTGGAATTTTGTTTTAATTAATTTTAATTTACATATTTACCCTTTAACCTTGTGTTTTGTATTTTATAAAAACTAAGCTTTAAACTCTTTGTAAAGTGTTTTTAACTTCATAATATAAAGATATAAACTTATAAAGTTCATTATATATCTTCTTTATAAAAACACAAGACATACGAATAAACAGACACGTTTCCGCGTTACGCGATAAATTCTTTAATTAATTGTTTATAAATGTGTAAACACATAAACATAACCCAATATTCACATAATCACTTAGATTCACATCAAATTAACATTAATCATTATTATTAGGTCACCAACGTTCAACGACAACTAGTGTGTGCTCACGACACGTGTTTACAAGACTTAACGGAACTAACGGAGTTTGGTAACGGAAATTTACCGGATGTCACATTATCCCCATGTTGAAAGAATTTTCGTCCCGAAAATTGCGTTACATGGTGAGAGTGTTCCATCACTGGTTTCCATCACTGGTCTACTGCATTGGCACACAGAAATCGAAATCGTGTGAGTTTTGGATGAGTTGTCACATCATCCCCATGTTGAAAGAAATTTCGTCCCGAAATTTAAATCAATACCTTCGTCTGCTGGCATCGTTCCTTCGAATAGTTGAGGGTACTTAAGCTTCATTTGATCTTCCCGTTCCCATGTGAATTCCGGTCCACGTCGCGAATTCCAACGGATTTTGACAATGGTATTTGCTTTGCTTAAGTGTTTTCACCTCACGGTCCATCACCTCCACTGGTTCCTCAATAAAACGCAATTGTTCATCCACCTGAATTTCTTCTAGTGGTACGACCGTCGTTTCATCAGTTATGCACTTCTTCAAGTTTGACACGTGAAATACATCATGAATTCCACTTAGCGAATCAGGTAGGGAATCGATAGGCTACTGGACCTACTCTTTCCACAATCTCAAATGGTCCAACGTACCTCGGGTTTAGTTTCCCTCGTTTACCAAACCGAACTACGCCTTTCCATGGTGAGACTTTCAACAAAACCTTGTCACCAACCTGAAACTCTAAAGGTTTCCGTCTCTTGTCAGCATAACTCTTTTGCCTGTCTCGCGCTGCAGCCATACGGTTCCGTATCTGTATAATTTTCTCAGTCGTCTCATGAATTAACTCGGGACCTGTTATTTGACTATCACCAATTTCCGCCCAGCAAACCGGTGATCGACATTTTCTCCCGTACAACGCCTCGAAAGGTGCTGCTTGTATACTAGTGTGATAACTGTTGTTATAAGAGAATTCCACCAATGGCAGGTGAATTTCCCAGTTATTCCCGAAGTCAATCACACAAGCACGTAGCATATCCTCCAACGTCTGTATAGTACGCTCACTCTGACCATCCGTCTGTGGATGATATGCAGTACTCATATCCAAACGTGTACCCAAGGATTTCTGCAATGATTGCCAGAAATGTGACGTGAAACGAGCGTCACGGTCAGAGATAATTGAGATCGGTACCCCGTGTCTCGAAACGATCTCCTTGAGGTACAGGCGAGTTAACTTCTCCATCTTGTCGGTTTCCTTTATTGCAAGGAAATGAGCAGACTTTGTCAATCGATCCACAATAACCCATATCGTGTCACAACCAGTACTAGTCCGGGGTAGCTTAGTAATAAAATCCATGGAGATTTGTTCCCATTTCCACATTGGAATCTCGGGTTGTTGTAATAGTCCGGATGGTTTTTGATATTCCACTTTTACCTTCGAGCAGGTCAAACACTTGCTCACGTACGTAGCTACATCCGCTTTCATGTTAGGCCACCAATAGTGAGCCTTTAGGTCATGATACATCTTGTCGGATCCAGGATGTATAGAATACTTAGATTTGTGTGCCTCGCTCATAACTAAATCTCTCAGATTTCCATGAACAGGCACCCAAAGTCTATCCATGAAATACCGAATTCCATCCTCTTTCATCACTAGCTGCTTATCCATTCCCCTTAAAAATTCAGAACCAATATTTTCCACTTTTAAAGCTTCTATTTGTGCCTCCTTAACTTGTTCGGGCAGTTGGGTACTGATAGTAAGCTGTAAAGCTCGCACCCGTCGGGGTTTAGCTGTTTCCTTCCTGCTTAAAGCATCGGCAACTACGTTCGCCTTTCCGGATGATACTTAATTGCGCAATCATAATCATTAGTAGTTCCACCCAACGTCGCTGCCTCATATTCAACTCTTTTTGCTCAAAGATATGTTGAAGACTCTTATGATCGGTGTAGATTGTGCACTTGGTACCGTACAAATAATGTCTCCAGATCTTTAAGGCAAAAACTACTACTGCGCCCAATTCTAAGTCATGGGTAGTATAGTTCTTCTCGTGAACCTTTAGTTGTCTCGAGGCGTAAGCTATCACCTTGTCTCGTTGCATCAAGACACAACCCAATCCTTGAATGGATGCATCGCAATACACCACAAAGTCATCTGTTCCCTCTGGTAATGCTAATATCGGGGCAGTACAGAGTTTTTGTTTTAATAATTGGAAAGCTGATTCTTGACTCTCAGCCCATTTGTATGTCGTTCCTTTGTGAGTCAAGGCTGTGAGAGGTTGTGCGATCTTAGAAAATCCTTCTATGAATCGGCGGTAATATCCTGCTAATCCAAGAAATTGCCTTATCTCGCTTGGTGTTTTGGGTGTAGTCCAATTCTTTATCGCCTCAATTTGGCAGGATCAACGTGTATTCCTTTCTCATTAACAATATGACCTAGGAATTGTACCTCTCTTATCCAAAAGTCACACTTTGAGAATTTAGCATACAGCTGCTCATTTTTCAACAGTTCCAAGATCATTCGTAAGTGCTCTTCATGCTCCTCCTTGGTCCTAGAGTATATCAGTATATCATCGATGAACACAATGACAAACTGATCAAGATAAGGTTTGCACACGCGGTTCATGAGGTCCATGAACACAGCAGGTGCATTAGTCAACCCAAAAGGCATGACCAAGAACTCATAATGACCATAACGAGTACGAAATGCAGTCTTGGGAATATCTTCCTCTCGAACTCTGAGTTGATGATAACCAGATCTCAAGTCAATCTTCGAGTAATAGCTTGATCCTTGAAGCTGATCGAACAAGTCGTCGATACGAGGTAAAGGGTATCGGTTCTTGACTGTTACTTTGTTTAACTCTCGATAATCGATGCACATCCGAATGTACCATCCTTCTTCTTAACAAAGAGTACAGGAGCTCCCCAAGGTGATGTACTAGGTCGAATAAAACCCTTATCCAAAAGCTCCTGAAGTTGTGACGACAACTCCTGTAGTTCGTTTGGTGCTAATCGATAAGGTGCTCTAGCAATCGGAGCTGCGCCGGGAGTCAACTCAATCTGGAATTCCACTTGGCGGTGCGGTGGTAATCCAGGAAGATCTTCTGGGAACACCTCCGGAAAGTCGCGTACTACGGGAATATCCTCCATTCTCTTTTCTTCCTTTTGCTTATCGGTTACAAGTGCTAGGATAGCCACGCGGCCCTTTCGTAACAACTTTTGAGCTTTCATATACGAGATGATGCCTATCACAGCACCACTCCTATCACCTTTGACGTAAGAATTTGATCACCAACCGGGATCCGTATAATCTTCTCGTGACATATGACTTCCGCTTGCTTGCTAGAGAGCCAATCCATGCCTATCACAACATCAAAACTCCCCAGCGTAACAGGCATGAGATCTATAGCGAAAGTATGACCAGCAAGTTCTATCCTACAGTCTTTAAGGATATGCGTTACATGGATTTGCTTACCGTCGGCTAATTCCACAGTGTACTTAGATTCTAAAGCAGAGGGTATATCACTTAAAAGACTACAGAATTTTAAGGACACAAAACTCCTATCGGCTCCAGTATCAAATAGTACCGTAGCAAAACACCATTAACAGGGAATCTACCAGTAACAGTTGTGGGATCATTTAGAGCCTCACCTGAGCCAATGACGAAGGCTCTCCCTTTGGCTCCATCTCTATTGCCGCCATTTCCAGTGCCGTTTCCACCATTGTTGTTATTATTGCCATTGTTGTTGTTGTTCCCATGATTTGGTGTTGTTGTTGTTGTTGCCATTTCCGTTCCTTCTCAGTTGTGGGCAGTTTCGTTTGTAATGCCCTTCTTTCCCACACTCAAAACAACCCTTGGGAGTTTCTTGAGGTTGTTGTGGCCTCCTCATTAGTTCACCACGGCAATCCTTCGCAGCGTGTCCAATCTTTCCACAACGTTGACACTTGAAGCTATCACACCGTCCCACGTGGTGGTAGTTACACCGTGGGCATTTGGGATGTCTGCCGCCGTAACCGCTGGGTCCTTGGTTATTTGGGGCAGTTTGGTTGAAATTGCGGTTATTATCGAACCGCCGCTGTTGCTGCTGAGCTGGTTGTTGTTGCTGTTGGGATTGTTGTTGACCGCCAGACGATGATGATGATGATTTGTTGTTGCTGTTGCTGGGAGCATCCCACTTCCTTTTGTTGTCGGGCACGCTCACCACAGCGCCCCGTTTGGGTAGACGCCCTTGCTCTACCGCCTGGTCAGTAAGTTTATGAGCAATCTGGATGGCCTGCTGGATCGTAGTCGGGTTAGAAGCCGTTACCATACTTTGGATTTCAGGCACCAACCCTCGTATGTAGTGCTCGATTCTCTTATGTGTCTCATTAACCATTCCTGGACACAATGTGGCCAGCTCATGAGTACGGTTGTATAAGCCTCAATTTCTGAACCCTTCATCTTGAGCTGCCAGAATTCCATCTCCAACTTTTGCACCTCATTTCGAGGACAGTACTCCTCGATCATCATATCCTTGAACTCATTCCAGGGGAGTCCATTTGCCATCGCTTGTCCAAGCATCTGGACTTGCGCGTTCCACCAAGACAGGGCAGCACCCTCCAAAGTCCCGGTGGCATACTTTACTTGATCCGCCGGTGGACAGTTACATTTGGAGAAAACGGACTCAGTCTTCTCAAACCAGCGTACAAGCCCTACAGCACCCTCTGTACCGCTGTAGGTGTGTGGTTTGCAGTCCATGAAGGACTTGTATGTACACACTGGTGGTCCTGTTTTAACACAACACACATTAATCAAACATCCCTATAGTTATAAAGGATATCAGATTTGTTTTTCTATCATTGTTTACCTGCCGGTTGACCCGCATGGGCAGCAGCCACTGCCGCCTGAACATGCTCATTAATTAGAGCAGCCAATTCCGCAGGAGTCATGTTAATAGCACCACCACCCTGTTCTCCGGTGCCACGTCCACGTCCGCGTCCACGACCACGTCCACGTCCACGAGCGTCCATTCTTTTCACTTTATATTCACAATACAATAATGAGTAACATCATACACATTTAACTCATTGAAGCGTAGTAAACAGTAAATGAAAGAAATAACGTATCATCACAACCACAACATTCATAACAAAAATAATAACCAAAGTAAATAAATTGCAATAAGTCACAATGTATTTAGCAATGTCAAAATTGAAGTTTTGTCGTTCGTGTGGGGAAACAACCCTTCCCACATAGGTTTCAAAAAGAAAACACTACGTAGTCTAAGTCATATAAGAATCAATCGACAATGTCTGACCCATCACTATCATCCTCCATCTCCTCCGGTTCCTCTTCCTCGGGTCCCTCCTCGGGATCCTCCTCATCCTCAGAGTCTGCGGCAGGAGCAGGAGCTATAGCAATCTGGAGTGCTGCTAGTTGAGCTTCTAATATGGCAATCCTATTATCGGCTATGGCGTCCCGCTGTTCACGAGCAGTCACGCGTCCTTGGAGTGCCATAACACCATCTTGCATATGGTGACAACCGTTCAGCGTCTTCCCGTGTTCTTCCTTGAGTTCGTCCAATTGATGTCTCAGGTTGTACACCTCTTGCTGTAGTGTACAGACATCACCCGTGAGTCGTCTTACGCGATGCTGTTCAGTATCCAATGCAGCCATTAGTGCAGCAATCAGTTGCTCGTTAGACTGCGTCGTTCGTGGGAGTGAAGGCATGGGTTGATTGGCATTGTTCCTAGTCCTTGGCTTTAGGACAGGTACGCGTTCCCTAAACATGATATGGTCAACAAACCTAGGATAAGAACGCCAGTCACGCGGAGGGTCACGCTTCATCAACGCGAATGGTTGATCCCAGTCAATCTCCTCTCGGGATAAGCCAGTCTGGGCCAATCGAATCCATCATCAGGTACAGGTGCGGGAGGTGGGGATTCAGATCGTGTAGGTGATTCGGGTCGTTTACCCGGAGCTCTTGAAGACGATGCCATGCTGCAGATAATGTGATGTGTATGCCAATGAGTGTACAGTCGATGGAACAAGAAACAGGTAACTAACTAACTGTGCGGTTATAGTCTAGTGTGTATGCAACCTAGTTCCCTATAACCAATGGCTCTGATACCAATCTGTCACACCCTCAAAATCCACTTGCGGAGTTTTACCGCGAGGCGTGTGAACAAACCAGGATCACAGTCAATAGTTACTCAGAACGACTCTATATGCCATAAAATAACAAAATCAACCAAAACACCAACTTAAATAATGCGGAAGCGTTTTTGAAAACAACCCAAGTCTATAAAGTATAACTTATGGCAAAACAAGTGCCAAACCAAAAGTAAACCATAATTGTTAAAATGTCACATTGTCTTGAAGCATAATGTCTTAAATGAAGTGAACCGTGCAGTGCTCCTATGGCAAGCAAGTTAAGGACCTGAGAAAAGCATACTAAAATGTCAACACATAGGTTGGTGAGTTCAAGAGTTTGAGTTCAATAAACATGTAAACAGTTGCGATAAATATAAGCAGTGTATGGTAATAGATAGCTAGTCTATTATCAGTAAATATTAATACATAGTGATTTTGCAATTGAAGCTGACTGTGATAGTTGTTGCCTCCTGTCACGACTTACCATGTCGTGACAATGATCAATAGGACAAATTGCACCCGGTTGACCTCGAGTCACACAGGTGGGGCTCGTCAGACCCAGTAGTACTACCCAAGTTTCCCCGCTATTAAATATTAACAATTCAAAAGTGTGAGGACTTTTCTCATGGTAAACAACACTATATTAATATTATACACAACTTAAATCATAAAAGCGTTCGTATAAATACCAGTATGCTATCTCCCCCAAAAGAGATTAAGTAAAGAGTGGGGCATGAACTCACCTGATGTATGCAAAGGTACTTAGGGTTTATTTTGAGAAACGAGAGGATAGCCAACCTTCACAGGTTACCTAGATCATGTGAGTACATAAGTACGTGTAAATAAAAGACATGTGAAACCCTAATCATACCAAAATCAAAGACTCAAGCTTCCAGACAAATAGACACGTTTGACCTAGTTGACCCGTTTGACCCGTTGGTGACATTATGGTTATAATTCAAATAAAGCCAATGAGCACATACAACATACATGATAAGCATTCAAACAGTATCATACATATGCTATATCAACCAGGTGTATCACATAGATCATCATACAATCAAGTACTATACAAGTCATGCGAATCTAGAACATTAACATAACCACTAGCTACAAACAACTAACATGTCATACAAGGTTCAACCATTCATCACATGCCATGTGAAGCCACTCACGACTTCACATCCTAAACCCTGCCAATCCCACTAAGTAGGGGCCTCAGATCCGCACGCGTGTATAATGATCACAACCAAATTCTTTAAGCATATACATTGCATTCACAACATCACAACAATCAATTACCAGACCCAAGCATGATGTCCTACTACTACACAACATCCAAACCATACATGATTACCAATTCCAATTATCACCATGATTATCCAAACATGCCATACAACTAATTTAACACGTTTATTACACTAGAATCCATCCTTGAACATATTAGCAAGTTCCTATCATCTCAAACATGATCATAACATCATACTTCAACATTTACACAAATAAAGTTTCCCTTTTGGGAAAGAACATCCAAAATCTATCAAACATCCAAGGTATGCATGAATTCATCAATAATATACCAATTCAAGCTCATACTAACATCTAGACATGATCAACAACACTAAACACCTCAATCCAACAATCTTCATAAACAAAAGTTTCTACTTTTGCAAGCTATGATCAACATCATCAAATTAAAGATTTCTAGCATTCATAATATCAATCTAGCATCTAATTATCATCATGAACCCATCCATAACATCAATCCATCATAGATCACTACTACATGCAAAATAAAGTTACTATTCTTAGTAACCTATGAACAATGCATCAAAATCCCAACTTTCTTGCATAATCAACGTATTCTAACATTCATACAACCAATATCATCAAACATTCATCAAACAATCATCCCATCACATAATCAGCCATTTTCGAATTAGGGTTTGCTTAACACCAAATTCATGATCAATCCCTAAAAACATAGAATTCTTGCATAATCGACGTTAACTAACATGTATACAATCTAACTAACATGTTAACATCATCAAACAACATCAATTCGACCCATGAATGCCAATTCACGAATTAGGGTTCGGCCTATGAACAACTCACAAAACTCGAAAAACTAACCTTTAACAAGTTATAACTTGCAATTGATGATTCCAACAAGTTTGCACCTTGTAATCGACCAAATCGAGGTCTAGAGGCTGTTTTTGATCGATTCGAAGAGAGAGGGAGAGGGAGGGAGGTCGCGGCCGATGGTTGGTTTAGGGTTTGGAATTTTGTTTTAATTAATTTTAATTTACATATTTACCCTTTAAACCCTTGTGTTTTGGTATTTTGTAAAAACTAAGCTTTAAACTCTTTGTAAAGTGTTTTTAACTTCATAATATAAAGATATAAACTTATAAAGTTCATTATATATCTTATCTTTATAAAAACACAAGACATACGAATAAACATACCCGTTTCCGCGTTACGCGATAAATTCTTTAAATTAATTGTTTATAAATGTGTAAACACATAAACATAACCCAATATTCACATAATCACTTAGATTCACATCAAATTAACATTAATCATTATTATTAGGTCACCAACGTTCAACGACAACTAGTGTGTGCTCACGACACGTGTTTACAAGACTTAACGGAACTAACGGAGTTTGATAACGGAAATTTACCGGATGTCACAATGCAACAATGTGTTGATAGGTTGAGGTTGAATACAGACAAGCTAAATTGGCTTGATCAGCATATTCAACGGCTGAAAACAAATATCTTTCACGAGTTTCCAATTGATCCCTCATACAACAAAAAAGGTGTATTTGAAGAGGTATTACTTCAACCTCAACCAAGTAAAGTACTGTACAAACCACCTAGTAGAATAAGGAACAAAGGTTGTGGGAGGAATAGACGTTTAATTGGTCTTGGTGAAAAAGCAAAGTCCAAAAGAAAGAAGCCTAAAAGATTTTGTAATTATTGTCGGAAATATGTTCATGGTCATGACTCTCGCAATTGTCCTAATAAAGTAAAATTAGCAGATAAGGAGTTTCAAGGAATAATACAACAAGATGTCGAATCATCGGATCAATCACCAGATTGCAATTCGATAGAAGATGATAGTGATGATGGGAAAGATCAAGATCATACCGAAGAGGATGAACCATAATAGTATTTGAATTTGTTCTTGATTTATTAATAATTGTAAGTTAGTCAATGTCATTTTTTAAACTATGCACATCTTATATATATAATCCCATTTCGTTTCGATCTTTTTATCTACTAGTTATAATATACAATTATGATGATAAAGTAATAATTATTAATGACTATGTGCATATATGAACAATCTACTTCTACTATTTGACAACACAGGCGTATGTAAGTCAATAAATAGAAATAATGCATCGTATGTATATATATTTTGAATATTTGTTTAAACACAACAATTCTTTGTTCATATATGTAATACTACTGAATATGTTATTTTTTGTTTTCGCATACAATGGTGCTTCTGGAAACAAAATGAACAATCTAAAAATCAACAAAGATTTTTGGTTAAAAATGTGTATATATATATATATATATATATATGTAACTTCTCAGTTCATATGTGTACCACTTGTATCATCATATATAAAGTGGGAACTAAATATTAATTAAGATAACACAACAACCAAACATATTCATATCTTGAAGAACAAAATGCACCATCTTCAACATGAATTTGATAAATTTCTAAAGATTCTAGATAACATAGTCCAATCTATTATACTTTTTAAATTCACAAAGAACAAAATTAATTTAAACAACTTAGGTTATATTAACCCTTAAAACACTATCATAGCATTTTATATCTTCCTTTTTGACTCCTGATCCAAATCTTCAGATTCCTTCATCACCTTCTTCTTATAGATATTAACACATGATGTAAGGATTTTTAAGCGTATTTTTTTCGCAAATTCCTGATTTTTATCTTCATCTTGTTTTCTTCACTTGGAAAACCACAATCTCAATTCTTAACATGTATTCTCATGAACGTTTCCATATGTCGCATTACGAATACACCACAATCGACCCCGTTTTTTGTCGCCGTCCAGCTTATTTTTAACTTCTCAGGTTTTGCTGCTTCTACATCTCTCCATTTTGGATGTCCAAACGATCTCAAATACGCAACAACAATATGTTTCTGTCATTTAAAAGAAAAACGATATGTCAAATTCTCGTTTTATTTTTTTTCAATGTAGTAATTATAAAATATAATATGTCCGCAACAAACAACTTACCACTTTATAAGGTGTTCCTTTCTTGTTGTAGGAAGGATCATCCTCTAATCTTATAAAACTTTGATCATCACACATATTGTCAATCAAAGTAATGTCTGGGTGTTTAAACTCGAAACATATCAAGTAAAAATGATTCTTTTCCAAAATAGAAAAGAATAGAATGTCACAGTTTTTCAAATCAACAACACCATCATTTCCTTCAAAGAAGTTTTTAAAATTTTACTTAAAATGGGTTAAACGTTCCTCATCAGTTTCTATTGTGCTATCAATTATCCACCCAAGCTGTAAAATTAATATAACAATGTCAGACAGGTTAGTAGATGACATATTATTTAATATTAAAGAGCTATTTCACATTGTAAGAGTAGTTATGTTAGGTTGTCCATAATGTATCAGATTAATCAAAATAAGACATATGCTTACAAATGGATTAATCCCGCTGAAAATACGATAAGGTGAGCTTGGGCTTCTAACTTTCTCATCATGGTTTAATACTTTTTCCCCGCAATCAATCACATCATTATAAATCTATTGCCCAGGTGTTAGGCTAAAGATGGTACAATGTTGTTCCATCTTAATTCTTAGTGGCAAATATAGGTATACTGCAAAACATTATAGCCTTATAAGCACCTTATACGTACGATCCATTTTATACCAAGGAATTGTTAAAAATTGCTTAAATTCATATATGTACCATGAGGCATTTGTGAAACACAACGTATGCAATACATGTGTGAAATCATCTTTATACACAGGAAAAATACACAAACTTAACATAGTTTATATATGAAATCATATATGAAAGCATTTTTATATGCACAATCAACATATTTCATACATGTATGAAAGCATCTTTATATGCATAGAATTTATTCAAACTTAAGTACATATATGTACTAGATGTCATTTGTCAACCACACACGTATGCGATACATGTATGATACCATCTAAATAAGAAGTGAAACTACTCAACATTAGTTTAGTTCATATATGTATTAACGAATATTTATGTGCAGAGAAACTATATAGACCTAAATACATATATGCACCATGTCACATTTGTTAAACACGAACGCATTCAATACATTCATGAAAACATCTTGCAATGCACACAAACTATACGAAATGACAAAAACATAGATATGAATGCATATACCTAATCATCTTGATATCCGGTCAAAGCATATTTCAGACATGTATGTAAGCATATGCATATGCATGGCGAAGATTTAAAATTATAACACATATATGTAAAAGCTGGCATTTGTTAATTACTCACGTATGCAAATTAAATGTATGGAATACACGTATGAAATCATATTTAGCAACTAAACTATATGAAATTAACAAAGTTGGACATTGTCACACCCCCGCTTATAGCGGAAACACGAGGATGTAACGGACGGGATCGTCATAACACATTGTTAGTTATTAGAGATGCATTAAATGATGAATAGTCAACGTGTCATGACATCACCAGACACAAATGGAGACGTGTGTCGTAGTTAGTCAATTCCACAACAAACATAGCCAAAAGTCAAAAGAAATGTAAATCCCACACCCGGGAGCAAGTAACCAAGTGTGAATAACAAGTATATGCCAAAGTAAATGACATAAACATCCAATGTCCAAAATAATGTAAATCTAAGGTCACGCTAAGGCCAGCTTCCCTAGCGATCCTCAATGATTATTACCTGAAAAGATATGCTCAAATGGTCAACATAATGTTGGTGAGTTCGCAGGTTTTAATAATAAACAAAACTTGTTGCCGTGTAATAGTTTGGTAGGACATGAGTGCATATAGTTATAAGCAAGTAATATCACATGTAATCATGAGCATCAAAACTAAACCTACGACGTACACAAAGAATTTGTCGGAACATATTCACCCTAGGGCCCGTTCCTGGCCACTGTCAGTCCCAACTAGTATACTAACAAACAAGGGTGGGGGTGTCAACCCAATAGTACTATCAATATCTGTCCGTCGGCTCCAACACCGGAGTTAAATAGTTGTGAATACAGAACCACAAAGACAACTCATGCATGTACTAGATAAATACTTACAAAACAGTAAACACAATAGTCCCAAAAGAATTGAATAAGTTCACAGCATAAAAAGGGTGAGCATACTTTTCCCCCTAGTTTATAAATGTTTAAAATGAAAACAGGGCCGCGAAACTCACCTTGAAATGAGATGAAAATGAACGAATAAAATGCTTCAACGAGTGAGAGTAACGATCAATCAAGCACCTATAAATTATTACAATAAAATCTTAAAACGAGTCTACAGAGGAAGGGTCGTTCGGTCGGTTCCGGGTCGGTTCAGTTGACGCGTGACATGCACACAAAATATATATTTCATACAACCCAACACTATATAAACAACATACGCAACACATGTTTAAATATATATTTCACACACTATTAGTAAAAATAATAATAATATTAGGTAATATAATAGTAGTAATAATAACAATAAAGATAAAAGTAATAATAATATCAATAATAATAATAACAATAATAATACTAATAATAGTAATAATATAGCCCACACTATATAAACAAAACATACGCACATGGAGGCACACACATTAACAAAACACACTCAACACACATACCGACACACATACTCACACACACACATACACACCATATGGGAGACATACACCCTTAACCCCACATCATCCACACTACTACTCATGTTTAAATACACACTCGCGCATTCATATATATTAAACACACACATATATACCGTCAAACACGTACATTGTCGAACACATACACACGCTCATGATTTGTACATACACACACAACACATTCACACACACATATACACACACACACTAAAGCAACACACACTGTACACACACTGAACACACGCACATATACACACACACCTGCACACACACATATACACACACACCCGCACACGTTGAACACACACACTGCACATCCACACATACACATCGCATACACACACATCGTATACACACACACACTTCACATACACACACACTGCACATATACATACACACACATTATACATACATATATCATATATAGCACATATACACATCGCATACACACACACTGCATAGATACATACGCACACACCCTGTTCACATACACACACACACTTCACGTACAAATTGCACACATACACACAATACCGTCTTACACACATATACATATATATATACATTCACGTTCACATACACGGTATGCATACATTGTAACACCCGGCCCCTCGCATCAACAATATTGTCGGCTTTGCCCCTGAGGAGCTAACGGATTTGCTTTTGGTTGCCCAGGTGAAAACTTCCCAGGGAGGTCACCCATCCCTGGATTGCTCCCACTTGAGCATGCTTAACTGTGGAGTTCTCCTCTCATCCACAGCCAATACGCCCAAAACGCGTTATTAATGTTAGAGGCCAGACATTCCTTATGAACCACGAATCTCTCCTGTCCACGGCCGATGTGGGATATGTGTAGGGTGTCACAAGCACCCCCTGTTTGGACTTATCGTCCTCGATGAGCCCGAGGAGTCACCATCCTTGGTGAGGTATGTCCCACACCCCGAACGACACAGGAGTGGCTCTGATACCATTCTGTAACACCCAGCCCCTCGCATCAACAATATTGTCTGCTTTGCCCCCGAGGAGCTCACGGATTTGCTTTTGGTTACCCAGGTGAAAACTTTCCAGGGAGGTCACCCATCCCTGGATTGCTCCCACTTGAGCACGCTTAACTGTGGAGTTCTCCTCTCATCCAGAGCCAATACGCCCAAAACCCGTTGTTCATGTTAGAGGCCAGACATTCCTTATGAACCAGGAATATCTCCTGTCCACGGCCGATGTGGGATATGTGTAGGGTGTCACATACATACACATATATATACATACGATAGTACATACACACACATATATACATACGTGCATATGCAATCATACATATATATACATACAATACACACACACACACACACATATAATATATATATATATATGTATGTATGTATGTATGTATGTCAAGCAAGAGTGCGGAACCGAACCAACGAAACGGAGCGAAACGAAACGAAACGACTTTCACAATGATCGGTTACCTGTGAATCAGCTAAACGATGAAGCGGCGGCAACCGGCGGTGGCTAACGACGGCGAATTGGTCTATTCTGGCGGTGCAAACAGCGGAGATGGTCAATGTGAAGTCACGGCGATAACACGGCAAGGGGGTTTCGTTTAGGGTTTGACCGATTAAGAAAATATATATATAATATTCATTTTACATTTAGAACCCTATACTTTAAATTAATTAATCCCTTAATTTAGTTAAATTACAGTTTAAAACCTAGACTTAATAATAATAATAAGAATAATAATAATAATAATAATAACAATATTTACAAAAATAAACATAAAGGAGATACGACGAGATTCGG
Organism: Flaveria trinervia; assembly: GCA_025506515.1. NCBI lineage: Eukaryota > Viridiplantae > Streptophyta > Magnoliopsida > Asterales > Asteraceae > Flaveria > Flaveria trinervia. Next base: position 6,058,567 of record CM046443.1, read on the forward strand.
TTCGAAAATATATTAATTACGCAAAATAATAATGAGCGAAAAAAAATTAACGGATTTTGAGTCAATTGACGGACCTGTTGGTGTAGGATGTCACAGACATAGCAGATGAACATGATTGTGAGTGTCTCATTTGTGAAATAAATATATAAAAGTATGTGTATCACCTATTTGATCCGAATATGTCAAATTTCAATTTCACAGGTAATCGTTATATGAGCAAAACATAGTTCATATGTGTTCCTCATGTATATCAAAATATATATATATATATATATATATATATATATATATTTATATATATGGTACACATAAAATGATTGGATCATATATGTTAACACATATGTGCATATATTTATGCAAAATTAACATTTCACCTGAAGGTTCTTGCAGATTCTCTAATCTCAAACTCAATCCTATGATAATAAATTTATTCATGTTATCTACACACAAATCAACAAATGTATTATTAATTTCCCAATCTTGAGATGAGAATCTTACTCTTTACTCAACTCACATCCCGCACTCCATCCCGCACATGCTTTTTGCAATTCCTTTAATTTGTTGGATATAGTTAAATGACACTAATTAATATACATAATCAACACAACGTGCATGTCGTAATTTATAAAATAAATACTTACTTCTCATCAGTTGACCCAGTCATCAAGTAGTTCTATATATTTATTTATTCTTTTGTTACCCCTTTTTTTCAGATTTACTGGTCTATCGATGTATGGGGACACATTTAAGGAAGATGGTTGTTTAACTCGTTTCCCTTTCCTTTTGATGTCATTCTAGTAAGGTTGCTTGTAACATTTTTTCTGTGTATAACAGGTTCATTTATGGGTCCTTGGAACTTTTCTTCAATTTCTCTAAACTGTTGTGTCAAACCAAGACTGTAGGTTGGGTAGTCTTTTGGATCATGATGTATTTTCGTATTAGAACACCTTCTTCCTGACTCTAATTTAACAATATCAGAAACTTCTACAGCTACTTGCGTCCATGCCTCAGCATGATGTATTGGGATATTGGTGTCATGTTCTTTTGATTTTCCTGAATGATCTTCTACATCTCATCCTCATTGCATTTCCCAGTATCATCAATATCAACACTTGACCCATACAATTCTTTATACCTATCTTGATAAGAAATCACATTCTTATTATCAGGGAACATCTTCATTGCTCCTTTGATTGCTTTTTCAAATTTCTTCTTTACCTAAATGTTAATTGAATACCATTTATCAAGAAGTTCTATATCTCCCTACAACAATAGTATATTTTTGTTCATGCTAAAATATTATAGTTATATATCTATACGTAACCATATATTTACATATAAACATTTAGCATAACTTGAATTCGAATCCATACCTCTATCGTCGTAATATAAAAAGCATCATCGGATAGGAAATATTGGTATTTTTCTTTTCTAATATTATTTGTTTCATTTTCCATCATTCTTTCTTCATTTCCAAAATCTTCCCTTTCAACAAACTGATCTGTTACATCTCCTAATCCAAAACCTCCACATCCTATCAACTCTTGTTCTTCTCTTTTTTTAGGTTTTCCATCGTCGAGAAAGCAATAGGTGTTATCTCTTTATCCTTTTCCATCGACGGGCATGCTACGCAGTCCACGTACAAAAGCTATGATTTATATCAAAATGAGCAGGCAGTTAAAATGTAACACCCGGCCCCTCGCATCAACAATATTGTCCGCTTTGCCCACGAGGAGCTCACGGATTTGCTTTTGGTTGCCTGGGTGAAAACTTCCCAAGGAGGCCACCGATCCCTGGATTGCTCTCACCTGAGCACGCTTAACTGTGGAGTTCTGCTCTCATCCACTGCCAATACACCCAAAACGCGTTGTTGATGTTAGAGGCCAAACATTCGTTATGAACCAAAAATCTCTCATGTCCATGACCGATGTGGGATGTGTGTAGGGTGTCACAAGCACCCCCTGTTTGGACTCATCATCCTCTATGAGCCCGAGAAGTCACAATTCTTGGTGAGGTGTGTCCCACATCCTGAATGGCACAAGAGTGGCTCTGATACCATTCTGTAACACCCGGCCCCTCGCATCAACAATATTGTCCGTTTTGCCCCCGAGGAGCTCACGGATTTGCTTTTGGTTGCCCAGGTGAAAACTTTCCAGGGAGGTCACCCATCCCTGGATTGCTCCCATTTGAGCACGCTTAATTATGGAGTTCTCCTCTCATCCACAATAAATACGCCCAAAACTCATTGTTGATGTTAAAGGCCAGACATTCCTTATGAACCAGGAATCTCTCCTGTCCACGGCTGATGTGGGATTTGTGTAAGGTGTCACGAGCACCCCCTGTTTGGACTCATCGTCCTCGATGAGCCTGAGAAGTCACCATCCTTGGTGAGGTATGTCTTACACTTACTTGTTGCAATGCATTCGAGGTGAGTCTTCACGGCCCCTATTTTACATTACTTTCCTTTTGGGGGAGAAAACATGCAAACCTTATTTATAAATGGTTTCGGGTATTATTGTTTATCGCCTGTTACGTTAGTGCAAACATACTTAAAAGTCCTCACATTCTCTAACCGTTAGTAATGTGTAGCGAGGTAATTCTGAGTAGTACTACTGGGTTTGACAAACCCCGCCCGGGCTAGTTAGCTTGATTGGAGGTCAAACGGGTGCGTTATTGACCTAACATTTGTCACTGTCTAGGCTAGACGTGACGGGAAGGCAACAAACTTACAAACAGTCAGCTTCGGTTTGAACCGCTAAGTAACTCGTTATAGGCTAGCTACCTATCGAAATGCTTTAATTACTTTACCATTCGAACAGTTACAAACATTTTTATCTGTTATTAAACTTGTGAACTCACCAACTTTATGTTGACACACTTTAGCATGTTTTCTCCGGTCACAGGAACGCTTAAACTAATGTTGCATAATTAGAGAACGCACTCAGGACATGCATCATCAAACTCATTTATTTTGCTTTGAACATTTTATTTTGGCATAGTACTTGGAGAAATTTTAGTATTAGTTTATATTTGTCTTTACGCTTCCGCACTAATGTTTATTTCGTTTATGACTACTCTGATTTAAAGTTCAAACGTTTATTTAAGTTCATATAATGTCGTTTGATATGACCGTGTCTGAGATCCTGGTTTGTCACACGCCTCGCGGTAAAACCCTGCACGTGGAATTTGAGGGTGTGACATAAAAGAACTACACATGTACCGTATAAAATAATTTACATTCACACTTGTAATTCTCATTCTTAATGCATCACGTTAATTTCATCAAAAGCACCATATATTACATTTATTCACCAAACAAACATATCATATTTATTTACCAGTACATATATGTACTTAATAAATTTAGAAAATATATAATTTAAATCAACATACACATGTACCATATACAATAATTAACATTCATACACCTAATTCATAATCTTATTGGATCACATTTCATATCAGCAAAATAACCATATAATACATTTATACAGCAAACAAAACATGCCATATTTAATTACCAATACATATATGTACCGTTTATTAATACAAATACATATATGAATACCAAGTCTACATATATATATATATAGTGTATTTATTGTTCCCCAAATACAAATAGATACATATTAATAATAGGTTTTTGTACATAATGTACCTACTTATACATGGGGTAATAATGTGATGAATAGGCTACATCAACTATTACCAAAATTTTATAACAGTTTCATTATGTAACCGTTGAATACTAAATCATTTAAATTCCCCTTTCATTTTGGATTTTATATATCTTTCCCATTTTTTATCAAACCTTAGAGATGTCAACACTTATATATTAAAAATAAAATTAGTACATATACGTACCACTTTATCCACAAAACCATATAATAAGCAACTATGCCATTAAGTGATCTACCATATTTTTAGCACCCATAAATTTTCTCTTATCCCACATTCAACACCAAACACATTATATTAATAAATATTTTTTATAAATAATGATTAATCCGTATGAAGGATATTCCTGATTGAAGTTTCATGATGTAAGTGTTGATTAACATACCGTAAGAATGGTTAGGGGACCAACGAAGTGGCTTAATAAGTTGCACCTTATGCAGTTGTCCTTACACCTTTTTACATCATCTTCAATTAAACCACACCAATCAAAATCTTTCACATTTGTTTCGACAGTCATGTTCTTCACAAGTTGGCAGAAGCACTTTCTGTTTTTCCTGCTAAACACCATCGTGTAGTAGAAAAGAACCAAAAAATCTAACTTAAAAAAACTAAGTCTTCATATCTGCCCTCAACTATCTTGTCAACTATTTTAAATGGTCCTACGTTAACTCCCTCATAACGAGCCTTCTATTTTGAGTAGCCCGCACTCAAACCCTTAGTATCATTGTTCATTATATCTTTACCCCCATTTGGAATTCCCAATAGTTTGTGTATACCATCCCTATCTACTTTCATATTTCCTTTACTTGTTTTAATTACCAATCGTTTTGGTTCCAACATGTCAACAACATAATGCCCTAGTTTTGATGGGATTCCATCTACCTTGAACTTCAACAATCTACCAAATCCCATGCTCATAACTGCCTCGTTTTAGGCTTTATTTAATTTCGATATAGCTGTGAAAAATTGTTTTGGGGAAGAACGTGTACGTATCCCAAACCATTTGCGTTGGACGTTAACCCTCTTCTTCATCTCCGTCTTTATCTTTTCCTCAGAAACTACTTCACATTTAACAATAAAATAAACCATTAACGACAATTTACTTAATTCAATTACAATAACAAGTTACAATATATAGTAAATCCTTCATATTACCCTTCCTAATTTTAGATTGTTCACCGGTTTTTTCCCTTCCAATATATCCTCATCATCGTTGTGCATTTTATCCTTGTCATCACTAGGCTTAGATTGTTTTCCTGTTTCCATTTCATAAATTTTTATTAAAGTGTTTCATATTTATGATATTATAAAACTAATATACACATACAAGGATAGAGATCACACTTACTCAACTATCTTTTTTTCTTGAAAATCATTTTATTTCTTACAACTTTTACATCTTTGGTTTTCATATCACCTGTACATTTAATTTCAAATATTGAATTTTGCATATACGTAACATAAATAACTATAAACATATGAATGATTATATATAAATTTATTCTAGAATCTATAAAATGGTTTTTTACCTGATTCTATTTTATCCATATCTTTAATCGAACATATCTCTTCATGTTCATTTCTGATTTCATCTCCCGTCTCACTTAACACACCCCCATTCTTAACTGCTTCTTAAATCGATGATTAATAACATTCATTTACTATAAACTTAAGTCACATTATAAAATAATTCAAGACTAATTTTGTTTAATATGAAAAATAAATAATTTGTAATGAATCTATACTGTGATTATTAATTCTTTCACATACGTGCTACATAGTTTTATAGTTGGTGCATATATGTACATTAAGTTTTCCAACAAACACACAACTATGTATTCAATATAAATTAAGTTTAGTACGTTTTTAATATACATGAATCTTATAAATGTAATATTTAAATTGGTAATAAAACACTTACTCAATCTTCGTGTAACACCCGGATATTTATTATTTTGAAGCCGGTGGTGAAAGAAAAGAAAATAAAGTCCAAAAGTCGAGGGACCACACTCGCCAACGAAGAAAAGTTGGGAAAATGTGGTGATATATATAGGGAGAGGGCAGCCCACTCTCCCCCACACTCACATTTCAGCTTACAAAGAGAAGAGTAGAGAGAAAGAAGAGAAAAAGAGGAAAAAGTGTTGGTTCGGGTCGGTTCGGGTCGCCAAAATCGTCGTGAAGCAAGCCGAATCGAAGCTCTTGTCATTGTGCTCGTTTAGGTGAGTTCTAGGACCCCTCTTTTACATGTTTTTGAATGATTTTGGGGCTGGAACACATCTGAAAACCCTTTTTCGCATTTTTGGGTGAAGACCCGTATGTATGCGTGTATGTATGTGTAGGACCCGTTTGGGGCCTGATTTCTTGCTTGGTTGTGCTTGATTAATGTTATGGTATGCATCCCTAAGGTTTAGGATGGTCGATTTAGGCTTAAAATGGGTTTAGATGAGTTTGGAGACCGAAAACCCTCGGCTGCAGTCGGGTTGAACTGCATTCTGCATCAGTTAGGGCTAGGCGACCGACTAGAGGCCGAATGGAGGCCATACGGCCTATTAGGGTGCGATTGGGGTCCATTCGCACGATTGGGGTTCATTCGCACGATTGAAGGGCCAGTCGTATGGGGGTCATGCGACTGAAGGTTCATTCGCACGACTGAAGGTCCAGTCGCATAGGTGTTCATCCGCATTGTCCATTCGCACGACTGGATGTTCATTCGCATAGGTGTTCATCCGTATTAGTTCATTCGCATGATGTTCAGTCGCATGGAGGCAATGCGACTGAAGGGTGTCCATACGCCCGAATAGGGCTGTTGAACTCGAGGAAGGTGTAGATTGACTTCTAACTTTCGGGGGAAAGTGCAGATGTAAGTTTTGACGTAAAGGTTCCCATAAGAGTTTTTTTTGATGACGATCGAGGTCTTAGAAAGCATGTTGGGCATGATGAGGGTGATGATGTTGTATGTTATGTATGTATGACGTTGCCCAGTATGATATGATGTTGATGCATGTTAATGTTCCTTAGTGTGATGTATAATATCTTTCTTATGGCTTTACCTGTTATGATGAATGAACGAAGTATTATGTAACGTAAAGTGAAAGATAAAGAAAGAGGAACCTGATGAACGAATGCATGTATTAATGAACGAATGAAACGTCTTGCACACATCGGATAACGGGTCCTTCTTGGTGATTGACCCTGAATGTAGAACCTCTACCGCTCACCCCTAGTACTTAGGCATACGTTTAGCTGTTCATTTGTTGACTTCGGCCCAGTAGCTAAGACTGATGGTTACTCCTAGTACCGTGGCATACGTTTAGCTGTTCATTTGTTGACTTCGGCCCAGTAGCTACGACTAACCGGGGTGTAGCACATGGTATTGGTATGGATGATGTCCGATGCGCAAGTAAAGTAATGAAAGAACGAATGAACGAATGAAGAAGATAATAATGATATTATCTATGTGTACGTACGATGTGTGATCATGTAAAAGTAACGAACGGTTTTATATGAAAGTAAAGTATGTTTTATTTATAAAACTAGAACTCACTCAGCAACGCTGACTTTGATGTGTTTCTAGTTGGCAGGTAATGATTGCTGAGGATGGCACGGGCGACTACTCAGCTCTTTTGGGATGACATTCTTTTGGTTAATGTTTTTGCATTGTAATGCGAACAAATTATTTTTGTAATGAATGTTGTATTAGTTTGCAAAAGCATTTACATGGAAATGAAAGTTTGTTTTAGTTTTCCGCTGCGATTTATTAAATACAAAGGTAATTATATGTTTTATGTGCGATGAGAACCCAGCTGTAAGCGTCCCGGGAACGGGGCCTTACAAGTGGGTATCAGAGCCAAAGTTTAAGTGAAATGGGTAAATTTTCAAAATAAACCTAATCTTAAACTGAGAATGGGACGGAAAGGGAATGGGATGCCAATCTGAGTAGCTGCGTGCCATCAGGTATTTTCGTAAAGTTAACCGGTTTTATGTGCGCATGGTATGTGTTATGTGTTGTATGCAGATTTAAATACTAATGTAGTCAGGACAGGTAATACTTGGGGTATGAAGAGTAAAGTAAGTGGCTAATCACAACTGGCCACTGTAATTAGGGACTTACTATACTTGACATAAACTGAGTTGTTTCCTTGAATGACCGTGTTGGTGTTTGAATCTTTTAGTGTGCATGTGATGGCCGGAGGTAGATCTTCGAAAGCTTCTAGGGGTGGAGGTCACGGTGTTGAACCGCGACCCAAGAGAGGGAGACCCAGAGTTGAGAGGGTGGTTCATGAAGAACCAGAGACCCCTCATCCGGAGGGTGGCGACGAAAGCGCCAATCTGAGAGCCTTAGTAAAGGAGGCTGTTGTAGAAGAAGTCCATCAGGTCATGCAGACAATCTTACCGTCTGTGGTGACTGAAGTTATTAAGGCTGTACGAGAAGGGGAAAGAAAAGAAAGAAACAGATCCTCTGGAGGACGGGAACAGCCAGAGCCGGAAACGGTTCTGTCTGATGATGAAGAGGAAGAAGAAGAGCCTGTGCCAGAGGCAGTGCGAGGATGTAACTACGGGGCATTTATGAGATGCAAGCCCCCTACTTTTGATGGAAATGGCACCGCTGCAGCCGCTCACCGGTGGGTGAGGGAATGGAAGTTTTCTCGATATCAGCGAGTGCCGAGAGGACCAAAAGGTGAAGTTTGCTACCCACTCTTTTGTGGATTCAGCTCTGTGCTGGTGGGACAACATTGTCCAAGCTGAGGGTAGTAGGGCTATTGGGAAAATGAAATGGCCTGAGCTGAGAAGGTTGGTGATTGAGGAATTTTGTCCTCATCGGGAAATGGATAAGTTGGAAAGGTAGTTTTTACAGTTGGAGGCTGGAACCATGAAACACCAGCAGTATACCACCAAGTTTAATGAAATGGCACGGCTTGTGCCTGATTAGGTGACGCCTCTGTCTCGGAAAATCAAGAGGTGCATTCAGGGTTTACCGGTGGATGTTCGCCGGCATATGATCGCCGCCCGGCCAAGCACGTTTAGGTCGGCAGTTGATTTGGCAGGGAGGCTGTATGACGAGCGGGAGGTGGTGGTGACTGAGGCGAGTAGGAAGGTTGGTGGTGATCGGAACTGGAACGGGAAACGGTTTGGTCGGGGTGATGCCCCGATGGGTAACAAAAAGGCACGGGTGGATGGACGTCGTGTGGTCACATCAAGTGCGCGGTCGAAAAGGTGTGGCAAGTATGGAAGGGAGTACAGCGGGAATGTAGGTAGGGTCAAACTTGTGCTTCAAGTGTGGGAAGACAGGGCATATGCGAAGGATTGCCTGTCGGGAAATGTTTTAATTGTGGGGAAACTGGTCATATGAGCAGAGATTGTAAGAAGTCGAGGACTGAGGGTTCAGGGGTGAAGAAGACGGGAAGTGATGGACCGAGGGCGAGCGCCAGAGCGTTCACCATGACACAGGAGGAGGCTAGGACGGACCCTGACGTTGTGTCCGGTACGTTTCTAGTGAACCAGACTTTAGCTTCTATGTTATTTGATTCGGGTGCTAGTAGGAGTTTTATTTCTATTGCTTTATGTGCTAAGCTGCCTGTTAGTAGTAGATGTGTTGACGCGCCCTTTGATGTAGAAACTGTCATAGGTAAGTCTACTAGGATTTCTGAGATGACAGAGAATTGTGAAGTGGAACTTGAGGGTCATAGGTTTCCTGTTAGACCGTTTGTGATGACCTTGGGTGGTTTCGATTTGGTTCTTGGGATGGATTGGTTGGCGGATTTCGAGGCGAACATTGTGTGTCGCAAGAAGATGGTCGGTTGACAGCGCCTGACGGAAGTTTGGTAACGGTTTATGGTGATCGGGTTACTACGATTCCGAAGGTGATCTCAATGGCGGTGGCGGGAAAGTGTATGAGGCGTGGATGTAGTGCTTACTTGGCCTATGTAAAAGATGTGGATACACCAACACCACAACTAGCGATGTACCGGTTGTGTGTGACTTTCCAGACGTGTTCCCAGAAGACTTATCAGGAGTGCCACCTGACAGAGAGATTGAATTTCAGATTGATCTGATACGGGTGCCCAACTGTTGCCAAGGCACCATATCGGTTGGCTCCAACCGAGATGAAAGGTTGATGGAGCAGTTGCGAGAGCTGCTTGATAAGGGGTTCATTAGACCGAGTATCTCTCCTTGGGGTGCTCCGGTCCTATTTGTAAAGAAGAAGGATGGTAGTATGAGGATGTGCATTGACTACCGCGAACTGACAAGTTGACAGTGAAGAACCGCTACCCCTTACCGAGGATAGATGATTTGTTCGATCAGCTTCAGGGTGCTAGTTGGTTCTCGAGGATAGATCTTCGATCTGGTTATCATCAGTTGAAGGTGAAGGAGCAAGATATCCCTAAAACAGCTTTCCGTACGCGCTATGGCCATTACGAGTTTCTTGTCATGTCCTTTGGTTTGATAACGCGCCAGCTGCTTTTATGGATCTGATGAACCGTGTGTGTCGGCCTATGTTGGATAAATCAGTGATTGTATTTATTGATGATATCCTGATTTATTCGAAGAGCGAGATTGAGCATGCCGGTCACATTCGAGAGGTTCTAGAGACGTTGAGAAGGGAGAAACTGTATGCTAAATTCTCCAAGTGCGCTTCTGGTTGCGCGAAGTTCAGTTTTTGGGTCATGTGGTGAATCCTGACGGGATTATGGTTGACCCGACGAAGGTGGAGGCGGTTATGCAATGGAGGTCACCAAAGACGCCATCCGAGATCCGTAGTTTCTTGGGCTTGGCGGGCTACTATAGGAGATTCATCCAAGACTTCTCTAAGATTGCTTCTCCACTAACTAAGTTGACCCAAAAGGATGTGAAGTTTGTATGGGGTCAAGCTCAAGAGAAGGCGTTCGAAGCGCTGAAGGCAAGACTGACTCAAGCTCCTGTTCTGTCATTACCCGATGGAAGCGAAGATCTGGTGGTTATTCGGATGCTTCCTACTCAGGGTTGGGGTGTGTGTTAATGCAGAGAGGGAAGGTTATAGCCTATGCATCCCGACAATTGGAAGTCCATGAGGTTAATTATCCCACTCATGACTTGGAGCTAGCAGCCGTGGTCTTTGCACTAAAGATTTGGAGGCACTATCTCTACGGGACGAAGTGCACCATATTCACCGATCATAAGAGCTTGAAGTACTTCTTCGAGCAAAAGGATCTGAACATGAGGCAGAGGAGATGGTTGGAACTTATAAAGGATTATTATTGCGAGATCCATTACCATCCAGGCAAAGCTAATGTGGTGGCGGATGCCCTTAGCCGGAAGGAAAGGCCCGAACCGATTCGGGTGAAAGCTTATCAATAATCATGACCTCTGATGTGATGAAGCAAGTTAGGAGTTTCAAGATGAGGCATTGAAAGAAGATCATCTTAACTCGGAAAGAATGAGAGGTCTGGTTGGGGAATTGGGTGAAAACACACTCGGTTGAGAACTCGATTCGGTCGTGTGTGGATTCCTCGTTTTGGGGATCTACGGGTGAAGATAATGGATGAAGCCCACAAGACTCGATACTCCATTCATCCTGGTGCCACGAAAATGTACCATGACATGAAGAAAGATTATTGGTGGCCGGGTATGAAGCGTGACGTGGTGGAGTATGTGAGTAAGTGCCTTACTTGCTTACAGGTGAAGGCAGAGCATCAAAAGCCGTATGGGAAGATACAACCTTTGGATATACCGGAATGGAAATGGGAGCACATCACCATGGACTTCATTACGAAGCTGCCACGTACCCCGAAAGGGTATGATGCCATATGGGTGACAGTTGATCGTCTGACGAAGAGCGCTCATTTTCTATCGATCCGAGACGTATTCATCTGAGAGGTTGGCTGATCTGTTCATCAAGAAAATTGTAACTCGTCATGGTGTGCCGGTGTCTATTGTGTCTGATCGTGACACTCGGTTTACATCTAAATTTTGGAAGAAATTCCACGACGCTATGGGGACGAGGTTACACATTAGCACGGCTTATCATCCCCAAACTGATGGTCAGTCAGAAAGGACCATTCAACACTGGAAGACATGCTCCGGGCGTGTGTGATCGATTTTGGTGGAAGTTGGGATGACCACTTACCGTTAGCCGAATTCTCATACAACAACAGCTATCATGCCAGCATTGGTATGCCACCATATAAGATGCTATACGGTAGGAGATGCAGAACACCCGTTTGTTGGGGTGATATGGTCAGAAGGAATTGGGGAGCGTCGAGGTAATCGAGGCTACAACAGAGAAGCTTGAAAAGATAAAGCCTTCATGAAGGCAGCCAAAGATAGACAGAAGTCGTATGCCGATAAGCGACGTAGGCCAATTGAGTTCCAGGTGGGTGACCGGTTATGTTGAAGGTCTCGCCTTGGAAGGGTATTATCAGATTTAGAAAGCGGGGCAAGTTGAGCCCAGATATATAGGCCCTTTCCGAATCATTGCTCGAGTAGGGAGGTGACCTATAGATTGGAGTTGCCAGATGAGTTAAGTGGGATTCACCCGACATTCCATGTATCTCATCTGAGAAAGTGTATAGCTGATGATGACATGATTGTTCCACTGGAGGACATTGAAATAGATGAAAGACTCAATTATGTGGAGCAACCCGTGGCAATCATCGATCGTAAAGAAAAGAAGCTGCGAAATAAAGTGGTTCCTCTTGTGCGTGTACAGTGGAAGCACAGAAGGGATCCGAGTCAACGTGGGAGACTGAAGAAGAAATGAGACAACATTATCCACGTTTGTTCGACGAATAACAGGTTTCGGGGACGAAACCTATTTAAGGGGGGTGGACTTGTAACACTCGATATTTATTATTTTGAAGCCGTGGCGAAAGAAAAGAAAATAAAGTCCAAAAGTCGAGGGACCGCACTCGCCAACGAAGAAAAGTTGGGAAAATGTGGTGATATATATAGGGAAAGGGCAGCCCACTCTCCCCCACACTCACATTTCAGCTTACAAAGAGAAGAGTAGAGAGAAAGAAGAGAAAAAGAGGAAAAAGTGTTGGTTCGGGTCGGTTCGGGTCGCCAAAATCGTCGTGAAGCAAGCCGAATCGAAGCTCTTGTCATTGTGCTCGTTTAGGTGAGTTCTAGGACCCCTCTTTTACATGTTTTTGAATGATTTTGGGGCTGGAACACATCTGAAAACCCTTTTTTCGCGTTTTTGGGTGAAGACCCGTATGTATGCGTGTATGTATGTGTAGACCCGTTTGGGGCCTGATTTCTTGCTTGGTTGTGCTTGATTAATGTTATGGTATGCATACCTAAGGTTTAGGATGGTCGATTTAGGCTTAAAATGGGTTTAGATGAGTTTGGAGACCGAAAACCCTCGGCTGCAGTCGGGTTGAACTGCATTCTGCATCAGTTAGGGCTAGGCGACCGACTGGAGGCCGAATGGAGGCCATACGGCCGATTAGGGTGCGATTGGGGTCCATTCGCATGATTGGGGTTCATTCGCACGATTGAAGGGCCAGTCGTATGGGAGTCATGCGACTGAAGGTTCATTCGCACGACTGAAGGTCCAGTCGCATAGGTGTTCATCCGCATTGTCCATTCACACGACTGGATGTTCATTCGCATAGGTGTTCATCCGTATTAGTTCATTCGCATGATGTTCAGTCGCATGGAGGCAATGCGACTGAAGGGTGTCCATACGCCCGAATAGGGCTGTTGAACTCGAGGAAGGTGTAGATTGACTTCTGACTTTCGGGGAAAGTGCAGATGTAAGTTTTGACGTAAAGGTTCCCATAAGAGTTTTTTTGATGACGATCGAGGTCTTAGAAAGCATGTTGGGCATGATGAGGGTGATGATGTTGTATGTTATGTATGTATGACGTTGCCCGTATGATATGATGTTGATGCATGTTAATGTTCCTTAGTGTGATGTATAATATCTTTCTTATGGCTTTACCTGTTATGATGAATGAACGAAGTATTATGTAACGTAAAGTGAAAGATAAAGAAAGAGGACCTGATGAACGAATGCATGTATTAATGAACGAATGAAACGTCTTGCACACATCGGATAACGGGTCCTTCTTGGTGATTGACCCTGAATGTAGAACCTCTACCGCTCACCCCTAGTACTTAGGCATACGTTTAGCTGTTCATTTGTTGACTTCGGCCCAGTAGCTAAGACTGATGGTTACTCCTAGTACCGTGGCATACGTTTAGCTGTCATTTGTTGACTTCGGCCCGGTAGCTACGACTAACCGGGGTGTAGCACATGGTATTGGTATGGATGATGTCCGATGCGCAAGTAAAGTAATGAAAGAACGAATGAACGAATGAAGAAGATAATAATGATATTATCTATGTGTACGTACGATGTGTGATCATGTAAAAGTAACGAACGGTTTTATATGAAAGTAAAGTATGTTTTATTTATAAAACTAGAACTCACTCAGCAACGCTGACTTTGATGTGTTTCTAGTTGGCAGGTAATGATTGCTGAGGATGGCACGGGCGACTACTCAGCTCTTTTGGGATGGCATTCTTTTGGTTAATGTTTTTGCATTGTAATGCGAACAAATTATTTTTGTAATGAATGTTGTATTAGTTTGCAAAAGCATTTACATGGAAATGAAAGTTTGTTTTAGTTTTCCGCCGCGATTTATTAAATAAAAAGGTAATTATATGTTTTATGTGCGATGAGAACCCAGCTGTAAGCGTCCCGGGAACGGGGCCTTACACTTCGTTTCTTCGTTATAATCTCCTCGTTCATTCCGGTATTATCATTCCCTTCATCTGTTATACTAGCTGCAAAATCTTGTATCAATTAAATTAACAAGTACAAGATCATGAAGACATCCTTACATTTACATCAACTTTAATTTAACATTAACAACGTATCATAAAAAAGTAAATAATCACTAACCACCAAACAAGTCATCACCTTCTTCATACATTTCATTGTTTCTTTCAGTAACATTATCAACAACAATGTTTGTCATATTTTTTCTTTTATTACACATTGCATACACATATTAAACATAATTTTTAAAAACTTTCAAATGTGGAACATATTTAATATAACTATAAGTTTACATACCTTGATTTCTTTTGCGGTTTTCATTTATCGTTCGAAAGCTTTCCTTCACTTCACTTATTATCTTTATTTTTTCTCTTAAAGTTTTGCGACATTTAACCACTGTCAAATATTCAAATAAAATTAAAATATCTAATTTCAATTCCTATTTTCAATGTTTACTTAACATACTTTCAAATTATACACTAGATTTAATCATGAATAATGTCATGATACATATATGAATTTTTTTATTTTAACACAACAAAAACAATCAACACATAATGATTCCTTCAATTTTATTTTTAATAAATTTACATTCCTAACTATTAAATTGCATACCTTTCAAATTAGATGACGCTTCATCGGTGTCGTCAATTTCTATGGGTTCATCAACGGTGTTGGTGAACTTACTAAAACTTGATCATTTTTGCAATTCTTTCACTTTTCATTTTACCTGCAAACACAAGTATTATTGTTAAATATTACTACATTTCACCATATTACTCAAAACAAAATTCTAATATTCCACATACTTGTTGACATGGTGATTTTAGTAAAATTATACACTATTCCGGTTCCTACACAACCAATTTCAAATTGCAAACGAAAGTGTTATATTAAAAAATAACTACATTCACAATAATCAAACTAATGTGAAGAAAAATCCTTCATAGCTTCACGGTTTTGTTTGATTGAGTCAAATATACAAATACATATCAAACCCATCAACTTTACCCTTCTCATAAAAGTTGAAACATACATACATGAATCAATACTTTTTAATTAACCATCTACATTTCAATACCATTACTCAAGTAAATTATTAATATCGTCGATTTACTAATAAGTTTTACCATATCAAACCACTAAAACACTCATTTGTTTATGGTACATATATGAACTAAATTCCATTTTCATGTCTGATAATTACATACTATTAGCCGCCCCTTAAACCTAATTTTCCCTTTACAAATGACCTGAATTTTGCACAAACCAATTACGAACTGAAATCTCATAGGCACCCAAACATACATTAAACCTAATCGTTTCATTTCAGTGATTTTTGCGGCCTTCAAACATTAAACCTAAATCTAATAGTTATACAATGTCAAGAACGCTACTGAAATCTCTTAAGAGTGCTCAATTTCGTATCGAATTTTATGTATTTCAAGAACCTATTTCATCACAAAACACATATCACAAAGTGAAGATTACACACCTTCAATGCCGGTTACCGAATTGGGGGTTCGTCTTCCTATCAATACCTTCGAATTTAAGAGAAACAACCTTTTCTTGAATCCTAAAACAAGTTAAACCTAATCAAGATTAACCTTCCGAGGATACAAAATCGGAACCCATGAATCTTGCACTTTTTTCTTAAATCAAAACCAATTTCAGTTTCAATTGAAATACAAAATACCGAAAATACCCTTTTCTAATTAATCACACGTTTTTTTAAACTTTTTCAATTTTAGTCTCACAAAAAATCATAACCATTGATCTAAGTAATCAATGGTCAGAATTTGGTTTACATGGTTTTCAGCTTAATGCTTGTTTGCATTGGATCCTCCCCCTATATATGTTTATATATATATATATACACACATATATATGTATGTATGTATATATATACATATATATATGTATGTATATATATATGTATATGTATATATATATATACATATATATATGTATATATAACTTCTCAACCTTCTTCTTACTTTTTTCTTAAAATTCTCTCGAATCAGAAAATGTGAGTTAATATCATATTATACATTGGATATTTCACATACATTAAAAGAAAAAATTAACAACATAATGGAGAACATTGTGTTACGTTTTGTCAGATGTTTAGACTGACGTTGTAATTTTTCAAACCTAGGGATCCAAAGTGAAAACAGATCTAACCAGACATGGACCTTTCATGTAATTAACCATTTCCTTTTTTTATATTCTTTTATTAATTACTTGTTTTTGTTTTCTAAAAATATTTTACTCTCTTTGCTACAAACTTTTTGATGAGTTTTTCGTATTAATATTAGGTCTCGTTTAAGTTTTAATATGAAAGTCATAACCACATTAGTGTCATCATGGCAACGCGTGTTACAAATTTCAACGTTGGTTACGAAGTTTGCAAACGTACCATTTATAACGTTAATATTCGTATCATCCCGCTGCATCACTCTGGATCTACATACTCGTTGAAAATTATTCCCTACTAAAAACACTAAACGATAAATACACGAAATCAATAAACACGCAATGGAAAATGAACATAAGAAATAAATTGTAATTATGAAATATTACATATAGAGGCTAAAATTTGACAATCTTTGAGAAGGAATAGCAACAAGTGGATTTTTTTTCTTTAATGTAATGCCAAATATCTCGCTAAAATCATGTTTTTCACCCATAGGCAAGCTCCAATCAAATGAATGTAAGAGTGAAGCCAATATAAACATTAGCATTTTCTCAGCAAGTGGAACACCTACACAGATTCTTCTCCCAGATCCAAATGGGAAATACACCAAATTGTTTCCTTTATAATCCCATTTGTCGGTCAAGAACCTTTCGGGATTATATTCCAAAGGATTGTCCCAGTACCGAGGATCATGATGGATTGACCAAACATTCAGAATGACGGTAGAACCCACTGGGATTGTATATCCACCTATCGTGCAGGTCTTGCTCGGTGTTCGCGGGAGTACAAAAGGAACTATAGGATACACACGTAGTGTTTCCTTAATTGTTGCATTTAGATATTTTAGCTTGGGGAGATGAGATTCTTCAACTTGGTTTTTTAGTCCTACAACTTCTTCTAATTCATCTTGAACCTTTTTCATTATATTATGATCATGCATAATACTTGCCATTGTCCATTCTATAGTTGTTGCAGTCGTTTCAGTTCCTGCAAGCATGACGTCCTAAGAAAATAAAGTAATTAGACTCGATTTCATTTGTCTGGTATATATACATAAAACAACACATAATATGAAGAATAACTCTTACGGAAAGAAGTGCCTTTATTTGAGTCATGTTAATAGATGTTCCATCT
This sequence comes from Flaveria trinervia, assembly GCA_025506515.1. Classification (NCBI taxonomy): domain Eukaryota; kingdom Viridiplantae; phylum Streptophyta; class Magnoliopsida; order Asterales; family Asteraceae; genus Flaveria; species Flaveria trinervia. The sequence goes on from CM046443.1 coordinate 6,076,341, forward strand.
TTTTCATCTTTGTACTCCAATAAGATTTGTATAAAATCTTTCTTTCCTTCACCCTTGATTTCATCTTGTGAACTTTTGAAGTTGGATTTGATTCGATCTTCAATAATGGTTGTGAAAATTTTATCCAATTTGTCACGTTGTATCTTCATGTCCCGCTCAACGCCTTGTAGATCAAAACGAGCAAGACTCGGGAAGAAATCAGACAAATTCGCTCGCCCAAAAATTTTAACAACGTTTGAAGCTACCATATCTATCTCTGCTCCAAGATTTTGGTTTTTCACCCCTTCATCGAATGTGTTTTCCCATATTGTTCTTGTTAGGACATTTGTCTCAGTTTCAAAAGCAATCTCACGTATGTTGAGTTTTGTACCAATTTTACCAAAAATATTTTTAATGGCTTTTCTAACTTCGTCTTTTCTTAAAAAACTAGTTGCTTCAAGATTCTTGTTGCTTAGGATCTCATGAACAAATATCTTACGTAGCTTACGCCAATTCTCATTGTTGTATGAAAATATTATATCTTGGCCTCCATAACTAAATGTTAAGGCCGCGGCTGTTTGGTCGCGGTTAGAAAAGACCTCATCTTGGTCACGAACCACCTCCTTTGCGAACTCTGGGGTATTTATCACAACATAAAGTTTGCTTCCAAACATGATCTTGAAGATTGGCCCATAGGTGTGAGCCAAGTTGGTGAATTGTGTGTGCAGATTAGGACTAAGAAATGGAAGGTACCCGACGATCGGGAATGAGCGGGGACCTGGTGGCAAGGATGGGGCACCATTTGAGGAGTTTGAAAGTCTAAACTTGACCCATAAAATAGCCAAGATTAATACTGAAATGGTGACAACTAACACATATAGCTCATTGTTGTTGCTCTCACCCCACCACCATGACAAATGATTTTTTACCTGTATCATTTTTGTAGATGATGAGATGAAAGTCAGTCCATATGTCTTTATAGTCCATGAGTAATCTAATAAGCTTTAATATTAATTATTTCAGGTCGCTTATTATCAACAAATATAAAATTATATTGCCACTTGCATTTTATTATAAACAATGAATTATTGGTAGATATTTTAATATATAATTAATACATTGCCAGCGAAACTCAGTTGCTAATTTATATTATATTAATTTTTATTTTTTATATATAATGGTGTGGTACATTATGCATATAGGGTTTTTTTAAAAAGAAAATTGACTTTTTATTTTTAACTCAAGTTTTTATAGGTTGCAAAGTAACCACCAAATTTCACTATTTTTATTTTAAACCCAAAACTTTTTATCTTTTGTAATTTAAACTCACAAATTTTTATATTTTCAACTTTGATCTTATACTTTTCATATTTTGTAAATTGTTGTCTTACGTTCGTTATAGGTTTTGTAAGTTAACATGACAAGAACATAAATATGTGATTTACTAATTTTACATTTAGTTTTAAATTCTGTGAGCTGACACAACACAATATACGTGCGTGGTTTATTGTTTTTACATCTATTTTCCTCCTTTAATAGAGCTTCATCGCAACGCGTGAGTCTTAAATCGATTTAGTTATATTTTTATATGTTTAATGCTTTGGTCTTATTTTTTCATATTAAACATCACAATTTTAATGTTGATAATCATTAATGGTGGTGCGACATTAGTGTTTTTGCATGGTTTTACGCTCCCCGCAACATGGGGAGTTAATTCTAGTTATATATATTTAATAAAAGCAATTTACTTATTATTTTATACAACATGCATGTCATGCCAACATATTTAACGAAGAATATAGGTTGTTGGTCACTTGGTCCACTTCTTTGATTTAAAACAAAATAAGAAAACTTAAGTAACTAATTTAACATTAAAAATACTAAAATTTATTTACAGAATCAACTTTTGAAACTAAATTATTACTATTTTTAATTAAATTTTGAGTAAACGACTAAAATGCCTTTGCTCCAGAATTACTATTCCTAAGGAATTAAGCGGTCTTAGAGTGATGAGTATCAAAGATGCAAATATGTCATTGCTAGCTAAGTGGATGTGGAAGTTCAGAGTGGATTCAGCAAGGTTATGGGCACGTTCAATATTGGCCATCCATTTTTGACCTAGGAAGCCTATGTCAATTCCTCATAAACATTCCATAAATGGTGTGTGGAGGAATATAATCATAAAGACTTTCAAAAAGAAAATATCAATCTAGATATGCTTATTGTGGGACAAGTGGTTTGGGGTGATGCAACTTATTTTTGGTTAGATAATTGGGTGTGGATTCGGTGTGGATTCGGTGTGGATTGGGTGTCTAAAAGACCTATTTCATGCCTTAGGTGTTGTTTGTTATTTCTGCAGGAAAGCATTTGCAGTTTGCGAATCACATCTGCATACATTTGCAGCAAAAGAGGTGGACCAAATATCTGCAGTTTGCAAAAAAGATATTGTTTGTTTTTTAATATCTGCAGAATGCTGAAATGTTCTGTAATTAAACTAAACCTACTTTTTAAACATTAAAAAGAACTTTAACATTAGTATATAAATAAAAGTCATACAAATACATTAAAATAAAAATACTAATCATAAACCAAATAAATAATCATAAACCAAATCACAAATCAAACCAAATACTAAACCAAATCACTAACCATAAACCAAATCACCAACCAACACCACCCAAATCACTCACAATACAAACTAAAATCACAAATCATACTACACAAACCACAAATCAAACCAAATACTAAACCAAATCACCAAACAAACAAACCAAATCACTCACCATACAAACTAAAATCACTAATCATACAAACTAAAATCACAAATCATACTACACAAACCACAAATCAAACCAAATCACTAACATAAACCAAATCACTCAACATACAAACTAAAATCACTAATCATACAAACTAAAATCATAAATCATACTACAGAAACCATAAAACCAAATACTAAACCAAATCAGTAACCATAAACCAAATCACTAACCATAAACCAAATCACCAACCAAACAAACCAAATCACTCACCATACAAACTAAAATCGCTAATTATACAAACTAAAATCACAAATGATACTACACAAACCATAAATCAAACCAAATCACTAACCATAAACCAAAACACCAACCAAACAAATCAAATCACTCACCATACAAACTAAAATCACTAATCATACAATCTAATATCATAAATCTAACAAAATCATAAACCAAATAACAAATCATACTAACCAAATCATAAATCATCTTACATAAACATCAAATCAACTAAAAACTTAAAGAAAATCACAATTTTTTAAAAAAACCTAATCTTCAACTCTTGGAGGGCGGTGGCGAGGAGGGCAGTGGCGGTGGGAAAGGCGGCGAGGAGGGCGGCGACGAGGAGCAACGCTAAGGGGGAGGGCGCGGAGGGGGAGGGGAGCGCGGGTGGGGGTCAACGACGGTGGGGGGTAGCGCCAGTGGGGAACGCTGCACCGGAGGAGGAAGACGGCTCGAAGGGCGGCGACGTGGGCGGGCGGCGTGTGGAGACCGGTGGGTCAGCGGCGGCGGCAAGGATGTTTTCAGGTAGGGAAAGAGAGGAGCTGTGGGGAAGGTTGAACACAAATGAAGGTCTGAAAAGGTTAGGGGTAAGGAGAAATAAGAAGAGGTTGAGAAGAGTTGAGAAGTGGGAAGACCACATCTTTTTCACGTAGACGTCAGGAAGACATTTTTAAATAAAACGTCTTCCAAAAAACAAACACTTTGCGCACTCAAAACCTCTTCCTGTGTCTGGATGCACACAGATGAAGAGTTAGGGAAGAGCTTTTGAAAAAAAACAAACACCACCTTATTCGATCTGGATAAAGATAAAGCTTATGTTGTGGGTCAAAGATGAATTGATAATGGTGGTGTTTCAAGGTGGATGTGGAATTGGAAAAGTTGTGTTCTTAATAATGTTGAGAAGAATGAGTCGGCCAACATGGAAATTTTATTACAGAATGTGAACATGAGTATTGGGGAACACTTGTGGAGATGGTACTAGTGATTTTTCGGTTGGATCAATTCGTAGGGTTATTGATTCCAACAGGCCTCCTTTGGATTTTAGTCCTATGCCTGGGTGTCATGGGTCCCTTTGAAAGTAAATTCATTCATTTTGAAAGCAAGATTTGGTATTATCCATCCAAGGTGGCGCTACAAAGTCGTGAGTGGTTTTGGGATCACTCGAATGCAGTATGTGTTTCGGTCATAATGAAATAATTGATCATATGTTAATCTCATGTCCCATGGCTGCTTATGTATGGGAAATTATTCTGAGTTGGTGTCGTAGATCGAACGGAGTGACATCTTCAATTCGCCAAGCATTATTCGATCTCCATGTCTCATCGACTAGCCTGAAGTTAGAGAAAGTTTTGCAATGTATTTATCTAGCGACTTGGTGGTTTATTTGGATGCGAGAAATGAGCTAATTTTTAACGAAAGGTTGATTATCCCTTCAAAAGTGGTGGACAAGATCGATGTTAATACATATTGATGGATAAAGAAAGGACGCAATTAATAAAAATATTTTTAATTCATGTAATCTATTAGTGTAATAGGGCGATTTTGATCTGGCATCTTTCTAGGTTATTTTCAATAGAAAATTATTTGTTTGTTCAAAAAAAAACTGGAAGTGTACCGTTGGTGATGGGTCCACATACGTGACGAAAGTGTGGGTTCTCTTAGTGTTCAAATGAGAGCATGACACATGGATGGCAATGATTGGCAAGATCAAAGAAAAAGGTGGTTGTCGGTGGTTTTGTTGTCCTTCAATATGTAACTCGTATTCACGTGTCCCATAATCGATTTTCTTACTTTCTATACATGCGTATTGTGATTCACATTCATTTAGTACTACTTTTATCGATGGTTATCAGTGGTTAAGATAAGATACTTAATATTTCATAAAGTTATGTGAAAATCTTTTGTTCAAGTTTTACTTGTGATAAATATAAAAAAATTCATATGGGCTAGAGTGTTTTCTCACTTAATGTGGGTTTCCTCCTGAGAATGATCTCAAGTTTCGTAAATGAGTAACATAGATAATCGGCTGAACTAGTGACCTTTAGTTATTCAATTATATGTTTCAAAAATAAAAATAAAAAATCTAGTTTAAATTACTACATCAATAAGCAACATCTAGATAATTTAGGATAAATTGTTACCCAAGAATGGTCTCAAGTTTCGTAAATGAGTAATGTAGTTAATCGGCTGAACTAGTGACCTATTAGTTATTCAATTATATGTTTCAAAAATAAAAATAACAAATCTAGTTTAAATTACTACATCAATAAGAAACATATAGATAATTTAGGATAAATTGTTACCCAAGACAGGAACCTATGATTTGTGATTGAGATGAAAATACCATTTACCACTACACTCGTGACCCAACCCCAGGGGCAGACCCAAGGCCTTGGGTTGGGTCTCAACCGACACCCATGAAATTTTTTTGTGCGTACAGTATATATAATCAAAACCCAAACGACTCCCAAGACTTTCAAATGCCTAACACCCATGAAAACTTTTGTGACCAAAGAGAAAAGAGTTAACTTTATATTATACTTATATGTTGGTTACTGCTTTATGGATAGTTTTATGAAAAATATTGATTATTGAAAAATGAAGATGAATATAGGAAAATGAGAGATTTTTGAAAAAATTAATTATTGAAGAATAAAGATGAGTCAAAAAAGATTGATAAATCATATCTTCCACAATGAAGTGATACTATTCCACATACCTAAAATGTGAAATGTATCAATAATTCCTATCTTCCTACATCGTATTTGCAGTTTTATGTTTGAAAACAATATATTCTTGTGTGTTCTTAGAAGCATTGAAGTTCAATAGCTATGATGTTGAGTCTTTGTTGAGCTCCCTTGGTGTCTTAATGAGTAGCATTATTAACTTAGGGTAAATAGTAGGTGAGTGATTAAGAGAAACAAATAAAAGAGAAATATATATGAAGCTTTGAAAAAAATATACATGTGAGAGCCAAACTTCCAACTCATAACCTCAAATTAAAAAAAAAGTTCACAACTCTGCAATCAAGCGTCTTTGATCTGTTTATTCTCCATAAAGTAAAACTAAAGTATAGGTCGATTCACATTTTACACCTTATAGCTAGAAAACCTATGTGTTCATTCGATCCCAAACGGTTACTTACTTCTACGTGTGTGTTTCGATTAAATTTACATTGAAGCATAGTAATTATCAAAATTAAAATAAATTTTTTTACGACAAGTATTAAACTTTTGTGGTCAATAATAGGATAAAATTATACTTTTTTTGTCATTCAAAATTTAAGTAAAGAGTTATTATTTCACATTCTTTTGCAACAACATTTCTTAGAAAATATATTTTCTTATTTTTGTTTATAAAAAATGATCACATTCTACTTAACAGAGTTTTGTATGAACTTATAGTTTTAAGAAAAACCAATACATTTGATTTAGTGAAGTGTAATAGATGGCATATTATAATGAATACCTTATAGATGAAAACTATTATTTGAAATTAAACGTAACTATTAGTTAGATGAAAGTTTTTTAATATCTTGTTTAATATATAACAAGAAAAACATCGCTCATCCAAAGATTTTCTCTCTTTAAAATGAAAATTTCCATAGCATGAGCCGTTTTAACTGTTGGTGATTACAAATCTAACAACTCGACCCAAAGAGATAGAAGGACACGATAGAGTCCAAGTGAGGGAACTTATAAGAATTATATATTAATAGTTAGTTAGAAATAAATTTAAGCGCCTTATAGCTCAATGTTAAGTGTTTGTACTATTAATATTTTGCACCATACTCTCAAGTTGAAATATAAAGTGGTTAGTTAGATCTTGACATTGAGCTTTTTGGTTGTTACAAGTTACAACCGGTATTAAAGTTTTAGCCGCTAGCTATGATTGTAGCGAGTACGACATATTCATCTACCGCATATGTATTCGTAGTACGTAGGTGACGGAGTGATCCGTGCCTTCAATGGAAACCCATGATGTCCATGAACCACCTAGAAAGCAACATGGGTCTAATGATAATCTGCATGTTCTATTTAGTTTCTTACTTATTAGTTATTTTCATTAAGTATTGAAGGTGTGGGTTTAGTTATAAAGTTATGGGTTAGTTATAGATTGTAAGCCTATAAAAGGCCATCTTGTTTAGAGTACTAATTAGGAATGAAATTATTGTGATTTGAGTCCGTCTTCTCTTTAATTTATTTTGGTCTTCGTTAATCTACATTCTAAAATTATCCAATTCCAAGTGGTACATTGTAGATACATGTGTCCCTAGTTTCTGATCTTAATGTAATATCTTTATATTGTCTTACACTTATGTAATTGTAATTGTACGAGTACTTAATAAAATACAATATGTGGTTGTACTTAATGTTGAATATTTCATTGGTTGGTATGTAATAACGCTTATTGACTTAACTATATAGGTTGTGGTTGTTTGAATAATATCTAAATCAATTAATGACTATGAAACATATTCAAACTTAATCATGTGAAGTTCTCATGCGATTGGCCCATGCTAATGGACCATAAGCATGAACAACTTCATGCTAATTAACCAATCGTACGAATGAACTAGGAGATTGGATCAGTCGCATGATTGAAACATGAGATTGACTCAGTCGCACGACTGAACACTCAGTCGTGCGAATGGATCAACCGCATGACTCAATCGCACGACTGAACCATGCAAATGGTCCAGTCGCACGATTGAGAAACCTTAACCTATAAATACCACTTAAATCGTGGAAAACGAGACACTTCGAATATATTGATACCCAGACGTACCCTAGCCGTCCAGAGACCTCTAATAACCTGTTCCAACTTCAAAGAACGTAGTAGATCGATTGCTAATCGTTCTTAACGTTTAGATTCAATCTTTAATTGATTCTACATGTGTTCTCACTGATTGGATCGCCAATCAAATAGGATTCCGCACTATTTGATTCGGTATACACGTAAATCAGTTAGTATTCGTCGAGTACACGATCCCTAACATACATATCACGGAGTTTGTAACTACTTATAAATAAATTATTATATAAAGATCAAAGGATGTGAAAAAATATAAGTATGTGAGTTTAGAAGAACTCAAATCACTTGAATAAAGATATAGAAGTTTAAACTTGATCCGAAACAACTTATACAGGTACTGCCTATACAAATGCTACTCTTCGGTTGTTTGACCCATTTTTGATAAATAAGTTTGTTGCTGGTATCAAGGAACACGATCCCTAACCTACTTCAACTGCGGTGAGAAAGGGCACTTCAAAAGGGAGTGCGTGATGTCACACCCCCAACCTTGACGGCGGAAACGTCGAGATGTGAGGGTTACGATTGTTCACAGCCACATAACGCTATTTATTAAATCCAAATATATTAATCATAAGATTCAATTGTAACATTACAAGCAAAAGTTTCAACAAAGAATACATCATGTACAAATGCTACAAATAACATGATCATCCATTTTATCTCTAGGTCCAATCCTAGATGTGTTAAGCCTCAAAGAGTAGAACACATACTTGAAGTATTCCTGAAACATGTTAAAAATAAAAGTTCAACATAAAAATATTGGTGAGCATTCGATAGTTTTAATACATAGATTATATAAAAGATGGCAATTCAAGTCATAAGTTAGTGAATAAAGTGATTAGGGATGTTATGAACAATGCAACAATCAAACCTCGACAAAGTTTTACAAGTCTCAAACGTTTACAAGATTATACGATCAGCTAAGTGTACTTGGATTAACCAAAGCAGGCTTGTCTGGCCCATAGATCTATGACTTCGCTGGGCCAACAATAGTTAATGATTGTACATATATCGTCATAACATGGTAACTACGAAAGTTCAACTAACCACAACTTTACAAGATGAATTAACCACAACTTTACAAGATGAATTGCCATAGGTTTACAAGTCTCAAATAAGTTTACAAGTGCAATAGTATAAGTTAGCATGTTTCACCCCAAAGTGTGAAATAAGAAAAAAGGGTATGGAAATACTCACATGAAATAGATAAGATGATAATAAGGAATTAACGATGCTCCAACGATTCATTTTTACAAGATACCTAACGTATATGTATTCCAAGGTTAAGTTTAAAGGTGAGATTAACGAATAGACGTGAACTAGGGTTTCAATTGGAAATTTAGGGGTTTAAATAGTTAAATGAAATATTAAATCATTTATGTTTTGGTTTAATAAAGATACCATAAATCAATTAAGTCAAAGAATGATTAAAAAAAATGTCTTAACGATTTAAGTTATTGATTTAATAGAAATTAAGTATAATATGTGAAAAGAAATGATTAATTAAATAATTAATTATTTAAAACTTGATAAAGGTGATTAATTGCATACTTATTAAATGACTTTAAAATTATTTAAAATTTTGTATAGAGTTTGAAACTTTTTAAATGATTTATTATAAAAGTCATATAATATCAAGACTCTAAAATAAAAGTAAAGTATAATATTAATATTAAGCTTTTATATGATTTATTATCAAGACTTTAAAATAACAATAATAGAAAGTGATATTGTTTTATAAGTTTCAAAAACTCAAATAAAATTTTAAGGAATAACATTATTGAATAATTATATATAACATGTATAAATGAATAATTAATTATTTAAATAGCTATTTCAATAATTACTAATCTAAAACATGTAGATTTTATAATGTTTAAAATAATCTACATTTGACCCATAATAGATTTATAACATTTAAATTATATTAAATAATCAATAATGTTTTTATAATCCTTGTTAGCCTTAAATAAGTAATTAAACTTAAATAATTAGTAATTTTTAAAACCTTTAAAATTGATTTAATAAATTCTGAAATATTTTTATTAACAGAATAATTTTTTATTGTAATTAATATTTTATATAAGTTAAAATGATTAAAAATTCAATGATAAAAAGAATTGAGGGACCCCGGGTTCGAACCCGGGTCCCTTGTGTGGGAGTGATGGTGGTTACCAGTCGGGCTACAGCCCAGTTATGTTTGAAACTTTCTTTAAAATATTTTAAACAATACTTGTTTTAAAACCCCAATTTCAACATGAACCCTAGTTTGATTATGATCCAAATTGAACATGAAATCGATGTTGATTACGGAATCCAACTTAGGGCTTTTGTTCCCCAAGTGATACCGAGTATAAAGATTTGTTTAATTTACCTAAATTGAAGCGAAACCGTCGTGCACGAATGAAGAACAAATCGCGACTGTGGTGAAAGTGGTTCAAGTTGCAATCTTGATATTATCCAAATTCCTTGCACAGGAAGCTTCAAAGGATCTTGATGGACGAAATCCCTCTTCCAATTTCAGTTATTATCGACAGATTGGTGATGAACCCTAGCGTTGTAGTCGCGATGAAGAGAGGGAATTATTAGAGAGGCTTCAAAGTGTTTTAGGTGGAATTGAGTTCGATAGAAGCTTAAGATTGGTTAAACGTTCGATTATGATGCATTTAATTTGATTATTATTGAGTTTTAATGTTCAACGGCTATGGAAGTTTAATGTGAAACGGTTACCGGGTTCGATCCCCTCCTACACGACGTTAAACCCAATTTAAAGACTTCAATGAGGCCGAATTAAGTTCACAGATCGGTTGCACAATGTTAGAGGTCCGATTTCGTCCGTTTTGCCGTCGTTTGGGGCTTCGCCGGAGTCCGGCCAGAGGTGGCCGAGGGTGGGGAGGCCGACAGTGGGGAAGGTGTGGTTTTAAAACCAAATTACATATATGGTCCCTGTGTTTCTATTAACTTGTTATTTCATGACCAAACTGTCAAAACAAGGTTTTAATAATTACCCTTCCAACCCTATACTTTACAAAATCCAAACTTTTAATGCTTATTTAATTTACATATATAAAAATTATAAATTTTGCCAAATATTTGTTATTTACTTGTGTAACACCCGAATATTTATTATTTTGAAGCCGGTGAAGAAAGAAAAGAAAATAAAGTCCAAAAGTCGAGGGACCAAACTCGCCAACGAAGAAAAGTTGGGAAATGTGGTGATATTAGTAGGGAGAGGGCAGCCCACTCTCCCCACACACCCCACATTTCAGCTTCATAAAGAGAAGAAGAGAGAAAGAAGAGAAAAAGAGGAAAAGTTGGTTCGAGTTGGTTCGGGTCGTCAAAATCGTCATGAAGCAAGCCAAATCGAAGCTCTTGTCGTTGTGCTCGTTTATGTGAGTTCTAGAACCCCACTTTTACTTGTTTTCAAATGATTTTGGGGCTGGAAAACATCTGAAATCGTTTTTTTGGGTATGTGTATGTTGACCCGTTTGTGTATGTATGATGCGTTTGTGGCTTGATTGTGAGCTTGTGTGTGCTTAAATGGTGTCGTGATACGCATCCCTAAGGTTTAGGATGGTCGATTTAGGCTTAAAATGGGTTTGGATGAGTTTGGAGGCCGAAGACCCTCGGCTGCAGTCGGGATGAACTGCATTCTGCATCAGTTAGGGCTAGGCGACCGACTGGAGGCCGAATGGAGGCCATACGGCCGATTAGGGTGCGATTGGGGTCCATTCACACGATTGAATGTCCATTCGCACGATTGAATGTCCATTCGCACGATTGAATGTCCATTCGCACGATTGAAAGGCCAGTCGCATGGAGGTCATGCGACTGAAGGTCCAGTCGCATAAGTGCTCATCCGCATTAATCCTATTCGCATGAGGTCCATCCGCATTGTCCATTCGCACGACTAGATGTTCATTCGCATAGGTTTTCATTCGTATTAGTTCATTCGCATGATGTTCAGTCGCATGGAGGCCATGCGACTGAAGGGTGTCCATACGCCCGAGTAGGGCTGTCACACCCGAGGAAAGTGTAGTTTGACTTCTGACTTGCGGAAAAAAGTGCAGATGTAAGTTTTGACATAAGGGTTCCTGTAAGAGCATGTAAGATGACGATTGGGGCCTTAGAAAGCATGTTGGGCATGATGATGATGATGTTGCATGATTAGGGCTTGTTATGTATGCATGATGTTGCCCTGTATGATGATGATGAATGTGTATGATATGTTCCTTATTATGATGTATGTTATCTTTCTTGTGGCCCTATGTGTCATGTTAATGAATAAATGAAGTATTATGTAACATAAAGTGAAAGATAATGAAAGGGGAACATAAAGTAAGAATGCATGCATTATTGAATGACGAATAAATGAAGGAAAGGCTTGCAAGCATACAATGAGGTGAGCAACGTGTGGTTGCAAAAGACTCGGATCATAGGCAATCATGGAGATTGCCAATGGGGTGAGCAACGTGTGGTTGCAAAAGACTCGGATCACAGGCAATCATGGAGATTGCCAATGGGGCGAGCAACGTGTGGTTGCAAAAGACTCGGATCACAGGCAATCATGGAGATTGCCAATGGG
>CM046443.1:6716363-6906363 GCA_025506515.1 Flaveria trinervia
ACAACCATCCCTTATAATATAGATAAGATACACACTCATACAAAAATAAATAACAGGGTTTAAATGCTGTTAGTTTTACTTCTTATAGACCCCTTAACATTGTCAAATAAATCATTATTTTACTTTAACATATCACTCCTTTTATGATCACTTTTTATTTCTTATAGACCCCTTAACATTGTCAAATAGATCATTTTTTTAACATATCATTCACTTAATATGTTTATATAATACAAAAAAACAATAACAAAAATTAATGCGAAATAAGCTAAAACATAAAAACATTTCAAAAAATATAAGACACAATGACGTGACGTATTTAACACAATGACCAAAATGTTACCCGCTTTAAAAATAATAATAAGACACTTGACAAGTCTAGAATTCTAATTAGCTTTTATAGATTTATTTATTTCTTTAATGATTAACTAGATCACTGATGAGTCACAAATCCACCTGATCATTAGTTCGTACGCAATAGTCAATACCCTAACCCTTATGAATTATTAGGATGGTTAAAAATATTTATTATATATAGTATTTTATTGAGACTAAAAATTAAACATAAAATTGTGAAATCGGTTGAATAAATGTGAACTTAGGATATGATTTACACAATGAAAGTGTTCTTATTCTCAATTGCGAAATCGGATTTGAGGCTGCAAAGCCCAAAGGCCAACCATATAACGTAACTTTTTTGTCCGTTTTTGTTTATTTATTAAACAAACAAACATATACACACTTTTCACCAAATGGTTTTGGAACTGTTTATTGAATGTTATATTTGTTTTTAGCCATACTTGCAATTTTATAAGGATTTAAACTTACACTATTTTTATAGGCGACAATCATCAATGCTACAGTTAACGATAAACCAAAGAGGTAAATAACTAGGAAGTACGTTGTGGATTCAGGGAGTAAATTAGTGAGTGGTTACCTTGGGTTCTAATTAAAGTTCGTTTTTTTTGTACGACGTGCATTACAATTGAAAATTCCATCTATTGTAGATCTTGCAAAATCTAATATTCCATTACAATGTACAAGATGTAAGGGCTACAATATACATTTGGAAACGGTGGATCATCTACTAGTAAATTGTTGCAAAGTAAATAAAGTTTGGTCAATGATTGAATCTTGGTGCAGATGCCTCGTCTCGAGTGGTGATTCAGTTGGTGAACTACTACAATTATCTAGAAAAATTCCCGGAAACTCAACATTTTGATTTGAAGAAACAATAGATGCTTCAAAGATGGTGATAGAAATCCAGTATCGATTTTGGAAGAAATTATCGTCTCATTATTCACTTGGTTGAAATATAGGGTCAGAATAAATGTTTTGACGTGAGAAAATTGGTGTGATTTTAATGTTTCTTCTTTTATCATGTAACTCTTTTTTCTAGCTTCTTGTTGGCTTTTATATTATATCGTTTCAAAAAAATTAGGGAATATGTATGTACCCATCACCTACTAATCTAGTGCATGGTGTTTGCCCCTAATAAATGTGGTATGAATTAAAATCATTTCCAACGTGAGTTTTGTTGAAAGTCTAAAAAAATTTAATGTTAAGGAAAAAAGAAAAAAATATTAGTGAGTATATGTAATTTAGAGTTTTGTTTAGGATCCTAATACAGAGACACCATCCAGATAAATCGACACCCCATTATACGCTGTGTATGGGTCAATACGTGACGTATTGGGTCAAATAGACTAAAAACAGGAAAAATTCATGGGGGAAGTCAGAGAGCTACACATCCCATATGGCACATATGGATTATACGACACGTATGGTAAATTTCGACACTGACTACGATGAAAAATTCAGGGGTTGTTAGAGGACTGTACGGACCCCCCTATTCGACACATATAGAAATTTTAAAATGTTGATTTAAAATCATGGGGTGTCTATTTAACGGGTCCTTTTTTTAAATGGTGTTGTTATAATTTTTATTTACTAAAATGGCTGTTTTGAAAAGTATGTAACAAAATAGGTATTTATTAAAAACTTTCATTTTCTCACTTATAATATTATTTGACAAAAAAGTTTTTGTTTTAATTAAATAATGTTATTTAAAAAGGGTTAAAGGAAAAGCTTTTATAAACCCAAATCTTATTTCTTTTACCTGCATTTTAAAAATAAAGTTTCGTTTAAAATTATATGTATTTAGTTCTTTACAAATTCCTTAAAACCTTTTTAAATATAAAAATCAAGATTAATATTTGAGACGTATAACATTCATTTTTATCTACTATTATTACGGGAATTTTTTTATTAGATATCTATTTTAGTTTCACATATTCATATAAATATTAGAAAAAACAATAACTTAAACTTATAATGTTAAATATTTTTATTTTTTTTGAACGGCCAACGAATAATTTCTAAATCCGATCACCGGGTAAACCTATTGGTGAAAGGCCACCTATGCCCGCGGACACAGACAACGTTGGTGACCCGGCTCGTCCACCATTTCAAAGGAAACCCACCACCCAAAGACCCACTGTGATAAAACCCTTGACTCACTTAACATATTGCATCTAGTGAAACTCCAACCCATAACCTTTATTTTACTATGATAGCTTAACACAAAATAAGATGTTGAAATCAATATATGCTCAAAAATTAAAATATAACCCGTTAAATTTTTTTGTTTGATCATGATAAATATGTTTTTAAATACATTTTGTATTTTTTGATTAAACTAATTACAAACGTGTTTAAAAAGTATATATGTAAAAGAAAATTTTTGTAAATTTTTTACAGAAATTATAAAAATTATTGATAAAAAGAGTGCAAACATCACAAAACGGTTATAAAAGAACATTAAAAAACATTTTTATGCTTTGACAGATCCGTTAGTTTTTTTAATAAAACTCTTATAGTTTAAAAACAAAACATGTTATGCATATATTATACTTGTTAGTACGTTTCAAATATTAATATAATATTTGTATTTAAAAAAGATTTTAAGAAAACCTTTATGAAGAAATAAAAACATTTAAAAGAAACTTTTTTAAGTGACAGGTAACAAAAATTAATTTTTTTTGAAACTTTTTATTTAACCCTTCTAAAATAAGATTATTTAATTAATAAAACTTCTTTTATCCAATAAGTTTATGAGTGAGAAAATAAAGTTGATAATAAATACTTATTTTGGTAAATATTTTTTAAAACACCCATTTTGGTAAATAAAATTTCTAACAACATCATTTTAATAATAAAAAAACTCATGTAAGTTGGTTATTCAAGTTTTTTTTTTAAATTTCCATAAAATGTTGATTTGAATTATTTAGAAAACGCTTTTTTTATTATTTCAAAATACATTGAACTTTTTTTACAGATAGTGTTTTAGAACCTTTCTTATAAACAATAATTCTTTTTTGTAAATGATGATTTTTCAGAGAGATATTATAACAAGCTTTAAAGCAATTTTTCTAAAAGATGTTGCAAAAAGAAAATTTAACATCCCCAATATAAATTGGTTGATTTTATTGACTTTAGTCCGCTTTATGGATTTTGGTTTAACATTTTCAAGAGAACATCATACATGAATGGGGCATTTTGATTATTTATTCTGAAGTGATAAATATTTTCAAAACAATACAGTCTAATAATTACTAGTATTTGAATAAAAGCATTTCAAAAGATAACTTTTTCTATCTAAATAGAAAACTTTGAATTTTCTCTAAACGGACATATTACTTGTAACTTTTGTTTATTTTATTGTGGTCTTCCAAACAAAGCATAGAGTTTATTACTTTATTAGTTGGAGACTTGTATTTGCATTTGTAATAACCACTTTTTCTGATGGTGATCCCGTGATGGTAGATGATGCAATACCTTTTTGAGTACACTTATATTGAATTTTCCAATTGCCTATTGTTTCCCAAAAGAAACATACGACCACTTGTAAGAAAAAAAAATATCTAAATTTTGTAGTGAATTTTCTTTTTGAACAATATGAACGGTATAAAGTTTTTAATTAATCTCTGTTGGTAATCAAAAGAAAATGTGAACAGACTTCGTTTATATATATGTGTATATTATATATACACATGTTTATGTAAACAATAAAAACTTTAAAAACATATGAATAAATTTAACTTGTTGGGTATTTATTTACACAAATCAAATTTTAAAACATATTTATAGATACTAATAAAAGAAGATTTTTTATCACTTTTCATTTTTTTAAACCATCTTTTTAATAATCTTCATTCTTTTAAACATTCTTACTTTATTTCCCCTTCAAAAGAGTATTAAAGTAATTTAAACACTTAAAATTTTGTTTTTTTTTTCATAAAAAATAATTTGATTAATTGATATATTTTTCTCTCTCATCTATATTTTTTATAAAATCAAACTATGTTTTTAAAAATAACTTTTATTGAGAAAATTAAAATTCATATACTTTCTAAAACATTGAACCTTTTGAAACAAAATATTTTAAATCAATCATTTTTAAAATAATTATAAAAATTATGAAAATTTCTAAAAGTAGTTTTATTAAAACAACCAGAATAATTAGAAACTTGAGTTTTTGATAAACTATAAACTTTTATAAGAAAATCTTAAAACAAATATTTAAAAATAAAACTATTTTGATAAGAGAGCTAAAAATAATATAATTGTTTTATCTCTTGAACAAGTACATATATATAATTTTATACATATCTTATATTAAAATATCATATTGTAACTTTTCGTGTTTATTACTAACTATAATCCGTTTAATAAATGAGTTTCTAGACTATCTATTAATTTATATATCTATCTATCTATAACCTATATATTGTTTATTTACTTGAAATAACTATTCATATGCAATTATAATCATATTTTATCTTCAAACATAATTTTATAATTCATAAAGTTTTATTACTAATTATTTTCTATTTATTTATTCAACCTCTTGTAATACACGGGATACTAACCTAGTTAACCATATTATAAAACATTAAAAAGTTAGATATGTTCTATTAATTTAGTGTTTTGTCTTGAAATCTACCATATATATGTGTGTATAAATGTGTGTAAGCATATGTTAATTCTAAAATAGTGTCACACTTTCATGTCATTTTCAACGGGGAGGAAAAACTGATGGATTATGAGTCTCAGAGAAGGTACTTAATTATGACTATTGTGTTTTGTACGTAAGCTTTTTGGTTTCTTTCAACACCATAAAAAGAAGCAAGATTTTAGATTTTTAGACTCTTTAAGATTCTCACTAATGAACCAGTTGCATTTAATAAAAAAAAGAAATGCAACGATAGATCAATTAGAGGTGATCAATTTCCTATTAAACAAACCTATTGAATAGGTTAGACTCCTAAGAACAAAAGTTAGATAATAATGACTTTGAACTGATTTTCTTTTATATTTCAATACGTGATCTAAGAGCATTTACAATCAATCTTTTATCCTTATTTTTATAATTACATTAAATTTTTATATTTTTCAGTTAAACACTTTTTTTAAACTTTATCATTATTTTTTTTCCTCATCCACTCACAATCATTTTTAAAAATACGAAAAAGTTTATGAGGGTTGTATCGTGTTTAATCAAATATGGGGAAACATATTGCAATCCTAATAAATTTTCTAACTCTTTCATTCATAACCGCTCACAACCATCCATTATTATATAAAATTGAAAAACAGGTTGTGAATATTTTTAAGTGGTGTAAAAACAAATGGAAAATTGAAAACATGATGAGAAAAAGATAAACGTGGAAACATGTGCATCGTGGGTGAAATTACCAACTAATGGGAACTATATAGCTAACTGTGTGTATGAATATGACTAATTAAACATGGCTTCTTTTGACTAGTCTTCAGTCAAGCATGCATCATATCATGTTTTAAGAAGACACTTGTAGAATGCTTTGAAAATAGTTGTTGTAGAAGATGGCTATGCCTATTAGGAACCAGCCGGTTTCCTTCTATAAGCATACACACTCGTCAAAAAAGAACTTCAAGAGCTACGAGCTTATTTTCTACTAGCTTATTAATAAACCGTTGAAACGATCAAACCGCCCAAACTGAGCTATATTGGTTGGTTCACCCGGGTTAGGTTTATAGTTTGGTTTCACTATTCAGTTTACGATTTGAAACCAAATAGATAAAGAGAACCGGTTGAAATATATATAAAAATAAAAAGATATTTTTATTTTTCTCTGTACCTATATAATTTTAATAATTTTTCGATTATAATACAAATATTTTTAAAGTAAAATATGTTATTTCTTTAACCTGTATTATAATTAAATCTTATCCTATGTAAGTTTTACAAATATGTTAGGCATAAATATTTTTAGGTATAATATAATTAGGGTCCTAATAAATAGACACTCACCAATATAAATTGACACCCCTATACGTCGCGTATCGGTCCATACGTGACGTATAGGGTCGAATACACTAAAAACGAGGAAAATTCAGGGGGATGTCAGAGAGCTATACGCCCCATATAACCTTACACGACCCCTTATACGACACATATAGGGCTATACGACGCGTATAGCAAATTTCGACACTGACTACGAGGAAAAATTCAGGGGGCTGCCAGAGAGGTTATACACCCCGTATAGGGCTATACGACCCCCTATACAACGCGTATGTGGCTATACGACCCGTATAGAAATTTTAGGGTGTTGATTTAAAATATTATAATGTCTATTTAACCTATCTCTATAATTAATAGACTATTATATAGTGATTCCTTTCCCTAAGTATTTTCTTTAACCTTTTTTTTCTTCATTTCTTATAAATAAAAGGTAACCCGGTCTTCTATTTTAAGCTTATCATTTTATAAAAACCAGTCATTGGTTTTGTCCACAAATCTTGTTCAAACCAGCAAACTATAGCATAAACTAGGGGTAACTTTTTACCCGAGCTCGAATATTTAACCTGATTAAACTCTACCTGAACCTGATAAGTGCATAGCCCGAAAAACCAAACCCGAATACAAATCAAACCCAAACCCGGAATTCTTATCTAAGTCGGTCTTTGGGTTGCGTTTTGGGAATTCGGGTTGACTTGTATAACTCGAATACCATATCAATTATAATTGATGATCCATATTTCATATTCTAGTATTTCAACCGACACCATCTCTTTTAACTTTTTACGAACTCGATCAATTATTCATTCACTTCATTTTCAATTAATAACAAAAGTTTTAAACTCGACCATTTTATTAGTCCATCTTTGATATTAAATCATTTAAATTGATTATAAACAAGGTGTGATGATTTCATATATACTCCAGCATTTTTATGTATTTATTTAAAATGCATGTTTGTTACTCCTTATATGTTTGAACATTATAATATAGGTAACATGTTTTATATGCCTAGTAGCGTGTTATTGCTTTACTTTTGTTCGGGAACAGTAGTTATGATGTTTGTTTGTGTTAAACATATGTTCGAGTAACATGTGGATTTAGAGGTTGATTTTTGTTTCTTTAACTAGGATTACCAAATCTATTTGTGAAGAGATGTCAAATTCGATTACCAAAATCGATACATTTTCAAGTAAGTTGTCTTTGATTTTTAAATTTACAAGTGGACCAACCTGATCACTGTTTAACTCGGCCCAAATAAACCCGAAAATTAAAAACCGAATACTGATTAGATATATTTTATTTAGTTCGGTATTCGGGTTGAACTATAATTACTAGTTAAACTACTATTTTTTTAATCATCTCACTTTGATTACACGTAAATGCAATAACTCTTCAAATATATAGTACAAAAAATAAATAAATTTTATGCTCTTACTTGGGTGTTATTAATGAGTCCGTTGATTTTTGTGCTACAAGCCTCTTTTTTCAGGAAGGGTCCGTAAAACTTTTTTCTTCTTCATAAACTCAGTTTTCAAATCGGTGTTGCAATTTTTTTATACAAAATTTTACTTTAAACATATATTATCTATTTAGTTTGAAAGTGTAAGAATTTAAGCACGTAACATTTTTATATGACAATCATTAGTATCTTTAAGTAATGAACGGCTGTTGCTATTGTTTTAACAAGTTGTTTTTTATCTGACCTTTAACATGTAAACATTTAAACTCACATCATATTTAACTAAATTATAAGTCACAAAACAATTAGGTAGGTGTTTGTTATTTACATCCTAATGTATAAACGCACTAGTTTATTTTCAATCAGGTTAGAAAACATGTGTATTACACGGTTCAATAAATGTAAATAAATAGCAACTAAAATTGAGAGGGTAGAAATTAGAAAACAATTGAACGATTTAATTGTTGATGAATAAAATTTTGAAATAATTTTTTTAAATATCTAAAAATTATTTTTATATCATTATTTTACAAGAGAGAACAAAATAATAAGAGTAATGATAAAATGACAACTATTTAGATTAACACATTAAACGTAATTATAAAATAACACAAAATGACATAAAACGTAGAAAATACAATGATAGATGCGCCAGTGTGTTTTTTACTCACCATTGTGTGTTTCCTTAAAATGATTTGATACAATAACCTAACGTATATGCACGATGGAATATACGTATATGCATGATAGAATAACCCAAATGCACTTTCATTTGAAACAATAGAATGACACATGTCATGCTCATAATACTTACATTTTTAGATCAAATATTATCTTTACTATATTTTACTTGTAGTACTAGTATCATATCCAAAATGGAATATTATAATCAAACATAATTAAATCACTCGAGTAAACTTCAAAACACCCAAAAAATACTACAAGCACTTTTAGTTTTAACGTTGATAAAAATTGATCGGTTACGACGCATGAGTTGCTGAAGGTTTTGAGTTGCTTGGGAGAATGGCGCATCTTTGGAAAGTATCGTAACATGATCGCTTTGATAAATTAAGTGTGATGATGATAAATGATCACAATTTAACAAATTGATTTTTATGATTTTAATTTTGATTTGTGATTATAAACAATAATAAATATCATTTACTATATTAATAATCGTAAGACAATAGTGCATATATGTAGTATATGAATAGTTCGACACAATATTTTTTGTTATTTAGCATAAAAATAATATGTTCAGAATAAAATTAAATAAAATTTGATTTCATAATGTATCTTTTTTATATAATAACGTATAAAAAGTTATACACGTTATAAAAAACAATAGGATGAGCTATTTAGTTCTTAAAAGAAAATTGGATCTCAAGAAATTCTCTGAAAATGGTTTTTTTAGACTTGAAGTACAACTCATAAATATAATTATATACAATGGTAGAATCTACTTTTGACTTCACGGCTCATTATTGATTTATTTCAGTGATTTCTTTTTTATATGTTAACCGACATGAACAATAAATCATGTCAACCGGAGTAAACAAGTTATGTATTTACTTTTTTTATAAACAAATATAAAAACGAATAACATTTTCTTATGTATTAACAAATTAGACGGGTTAAATGTATTAAACTTACAAGCTACTAAATCAACAAGATAAAACATATGAAACAAATAAAGAGAAATTTAAAATTTCAAGACCTTTTTAAAGTCAAATCACTAACAAACAAAAAATGTAAATAGGTGGGAAATAAATAAAGTAATTACTGTAAATGTATTATAAAAATAAAATTATCATTTCGAAATAAAGTTATCTCTAATTCATCTACTACTATATGAGTATATTCGATGATTAAGACTGTAAAACTCATTCAGATATTCTTTGAGGGCTTTAGGCTCATTGCTCAAATTTTGAATTTTATCATATTAAGTTTGCTCAAATTTCAAGTTGTTGTCAATATTAATTTTGTTTAAATTTTTAGTTGTTAGATTATAAGTTAGTTAAACATAGAGAACAACAAAATTAATGAATATAATTAATGTAATAGACTAAGATGTCAATGTAATAAAAATGCCGTACAATTAAAAAAAATACACTTAACTAAATGATGAAGACATGCCGTTAAAAAACAAACTAAATGATGTCGACGATTATATAACTAAACAGATGATGTCGACGACTATATGAAAGTTTGTTGTATGAGTATTTTCATTTTTCATTTTGTCTATTCCTTGAAATATATGAATAATTCATATGAATTTTTTTATAAATCCTTTGCTCGTAAGGAGAAAAAAACCCAAAGAAATCTTATGAGAATATGAGATTTTGAGGTCATTTAGAGATATTTGTTTTAATCTGGTTGTTAGACTTATCTTTCATTTTGCGTAGGGATCATGAAGATATCGGATCGTTTTGCAATTTTGATGTACGCACAAACAATAACATTTTCTTCAAATATATGAATGATTAATATCAATTTAAGTCCTTGGCTCGTGAAAGAAACTATTTTTTCCTTCAAATTATATTGTTAGATTTATATGTCTAAGAAATAGTATATGATCATGTTAGGAATAACATATGATCTTTATACACACGACATAAAATACAAAACGATGACGACTATTATTGGAAGAAATAATATAGTATATGATAAAGTATATTAATTATGAATTAATGTTATTTTTATAGTAAAGTAGTTTTATTTCATGTCCGACAATTGGTTGTTTTTCTCACATATTTGAGGCTTGAGATTGGTTGTTATCACCTCAGCTCGCCAAAAGCCATAAAAATAAATATCGAAACCGATCCTGATAGGACCAATGCCGACAACATTTTTTTTGCTATTTGTGATGGAACCACAATGGTAATTGCATTTATAATGCCCTACGATACAAAAAAGATAAAAAAAATAAAAAAATACTTGACTTTAAAAACAACTATGTATTTATTAAATTTTATATCAAATGTTGACAAAAAAACTAAGACAACCATGCAATTATTCTTTAAAAAAGTTGAGCAAAAGCTATTCTCCCACACCAAGCACCGAGAGTTTAATCGTTTCTCATTCGCGTCATGTGGCGTGAGTTTGGTCGTCGTTGACTCGGCTTGTCAAAATACTATGACTATCCAAACCAATTCCGATAATACCAATACCATCACCAATGTTTTTAGCTCAAAATTATTTAGATTCATCATACTATCACAATGATAACCACACTCATTATAACCTATGATACCAACAATTACACAATTTTGAATACAAACGTGTTTTCAAAAAATATATATAGGAACGTTGACCTGAAAAAAAAAACCCTTAAGACAGCTACACTTTTTGTATTTTTAGTAAAGTTAACGATCAAAAGTTATTACAGAAAATTAACACCACTAAAAAGTGAATCGTATTTAAATAGTAAACCATTTATAATATGAGGCTTAAAATTAAAAATTTAAGAGAAAAAACTAAAACCATTAAAACTGATACGACAAAATTATAAAAATCCAAAATTTTATGTTAACTTCTAAAAACACCAAAAGTATATACTCCTACTTGTTCATGTATATATTTATCTTTATGCTACTATAAATGTACATTTACGCATTTAGATATAGTCATTACATAGTTTTTGTATATTTTTGGGAGACGTAATATATAGAGTAAGGATCAAAAAGAAATTTGGTTTTTCTAGAAAATGTAAGAAGTAAAAAGAATGTGACATATGTCAAAGTAGAAAAATAGAAAAATGTTATTTTGATCAAATAAATATCTACTTTGTTTTTTGTTATCTTTATTTCTAAAAATTTAATCCAGCATTTTACGATATCATCCCCTCCTTTTATCCTCAATAAAAGAAATGATATCTAATTCATAGGAGACTAAACCTGAAAAATAAATTATCAAAGTCATGTATTTTACTTCTATAGTTCTTGTAATTGTCAATCAGATCAATCAAGTACTTGATGAACATACATGAATATCATGATGGTAAGAGTTTCATTTCTCATACATCTTCAAATAAATTATAGAAATCAGATCTAATCTATAATTTTTTTTGCAGATATTAACATATTTGGCTTCATTTGTAGTCCGATATCTATACAAAAACATTACAAAATTAATAAAAAATCTGAGATGTTTACTTCTTATACTTATTTTATTTAAGAAATTTTCGTTTTTCAAATTTATTATCCTTTCCTTTTATGTTTTATTATCATAATGTATATTTTATTATAGTATTGTATTTTGTTCATAGTGCTTTTTCTTATTGCGCTGAATTTTATTGTACGGTTTTCTATTATTTGTACTATTTTGAGTAAAACAACACATAAACATGCTATTTTAAAATAAATTATCACTTTAATAATAAAACAATGACACAAAACATAATGATTTATACTAAAATAATATAGAACGTGACGTTTTACCTTAGGTTGTTGTTTTACTTAAAAAATACATAATTGTATTTAATTTCATATGTTGCCTAACTTTAAACAACACAAAATGTGATGTCTTAATGTAAAACAACACAAAACGATTGTCTTATCATAAAACAATATAGAACATAAAACAACTCATATTGTGTTGCTTATTTCAAAACAACACAAAAAGCACTACTTATAGTAAACAACACAATTACATAACATTTTTATAAGATGTTTTAACATAAAATAATACAAAACGTGTCGTGTTACCCTAACATAGCACATAGCGTGCTGTTTTACAATAAAACAACACATAAGTGATGTATTATCATAAAATAACACATAACATGTTGTCTATTAGTAAAACAACACAAATTCGTAATATTAGTTATTTTTAATTTTTTAAAATTATAGCAATACTACACTCAAATTGAAGAGAAAAAACGATTGATTTTGTGGTGCAATTAAAAAATAATATCATAAGAAAAAGTTATAAACATTTAAATAAAATAGGAGAATATGAAAAAAATCAACAAAAATGGTTTTTCTATAATACAATTGGGACCGCTTTTATTCTAAAATTGATCTTAGCCATTGATTTATGATATATATATACACACACACATAAAGGTATAGTAAATCTGAAAAAGATAAGAAGAAATTTTGACTGTTAATTTTCATAATCAATGATTGAGATTAAATTATAAGAAATAAGTTTGTTAGAGAAGTATCTTATGCATATCCACTTTTTATTGATTCTTTTAAATTCTCTCATATTTTTAAAAGTTTATAACTTTTATATACAACCTTTTATAAATATTATACCATAAAAATGAGCATATATTACCTTTAAAACGAGCACACTACTTTTATACAAAAAAGATAACAATTTACGTTTTACAACTCATATTAAATCTACTGGTGATCACTATATCTTTTTGTTTTGTTATGTTTTTCTAAAATTATGAATTTTTAAAAAACATAGTAATAAAACAAAATGTCTCCTTGTCTTTTTTGTTCATCTTATATTATCCCGAACATAATAAGTTTTGAAAAAATATATTATTGAAAAAACATCATTTTGTATATCTAATTGTAATACACGTACAATGATAAGATAATAAGAAATTCATATAATAATTAAAAAACAATGATAAAAACAACATAAAAAAATCTAAAACCTTAAACATAATAATAAGTACATATAACTATAAAGAAAATTTAACATAATGAGCTGATATTTGATACAACCACTTTACATATTAATCACAATTACATGATTCATTTAATACAATGATCAAAATACTCTCATGTTAAAACAATAAAATATATAACACGTATAGCCCATAATCTTTCTAGGCTTTTTGGATTGAATATTTTTCTATTATTATAACCGAATCCAATATATAAATGTAATTTATATACTTGATTTTATGCAAGTAATTTTATTGTTAAGTTTCAAAACTGGTCTCTTGCTCCATCCTCAATCTACGACTATAAGAAAGAAACAAAGCAAACCACTTGTTTATTCAACTAAAGGACATAGCTTATCTATTATCTATATTACATATTATATAAACATGCAAGACTTTATTCCTTTCTTTTTCCTTATCTTTGAATTTGAATTTCTTTTCTTTCTCTTCTACGTGGTCCTTGCTTACGGTGGTGCGGTAGCCTAGTGGCTCAACTTGTTTCTTTGATGTGTGAAAAAATGGAAAAGCACTTATAAAATGTCTAGGAGTTGTTTTCTACCGATTTAAAAGGTTATAGCCTCATTTTCTTGAATATATACATTACAATACATATAAAAACCACAGGAGGTGTATAATGCTATCATCACACGTACACCACTCGTAATATGTATTTTTATTTTTATATTCAATTAATATTTATGGTTACCATAGACGCATTTTGTGTTGCTCTTATAAAAATGAAACAAAAATATGTATTATAAACATTTAAGTAAAAAAAGTAATACACATGCATGGCACAAGATGTGTGATGCCGGTGGTATTATTCAACTCACGATGTTTTTAATAGGCAAAGTAATTGTTTTTTTGAATTTTGTATGTAACATTACGACATGTTTCTTTCTAATATAAATTTTATTCAAGACAAAACAAGTCAAATATACAAAATTTTACTTTTACTTTAAATTCGATTTGGTGTCTTTTAGCACTCAGTTTCATAACAATGTAATTACCGTTACTTCGTACTTAATTTTATACAAGTTTTGTTTTAATTTTTTTAATAAATTGAGTCAACGTAAAAAAGTTTTTTTAATAAACATGTTAATATCAAATCGTTGTTAGCTGAATTTTCAAGCTTAAAAGTTAAAACCATAAGCTTACTTATTATTAGTTTGCTAAGACATTTCATGAATGTTTCAAGTGAGGATGCATCACAAAATTAAAATGATTATAATCAAACATGAGAAGTGACTCGGCATTCTTTATCATGTGTTTTTTAGACTACGTTTCATTTATCGATTATTTACACCTTCGAAGAGTAATTCACGATATGTATTTCCTCTTAACATGCCAACACATTAGCATACTATCTCTCATGCCATAAAACAAAGCACTCAAGGATGCACCCTAGTTTGATTAAATGATCATTTTACTTGATTGTGGGGGTGTTTAAGCTGGAAATAAAGAAAGCACACTAATTAGATAATAAGCGCACACGAATTAGGGTTTGTACATTTTGAAATTGACACACTTATGTGTCTACAGAGCCATTTACCGAACCCTTTCTCATTGGCTATATCCACATAAGCATCAGTATCATATGGACACACATGTTATATGCTTTCTTCATACACGCAAACAAAATGTTCAAACACTATACAATCTACTATGAATGCTCTAACAAATCATAAGTGTGGATCTTGGAATCTCATCATCGATGAGTATCCTTTGCTTCCTTTATCAAATAAACTACAAGGAGATATCATGAATATGCTTAGTCGATCATTGGTAACCAAACTAGTAGGAATATAGAGTTATTTTTTGATACACAGTTATGTCTTGTTTCAATTCTATCTATGGATAAAAATATATGTTATAGTAGTTAGATAATTCATTTACCAAATAAGACTCAAACTATAATCTTCAAGGTTTACTCATCTTATAATTGAAGCATACCCGTCTAGAGATTATAAACTCTTTAACCATTCATATACAAATATTGATTAGTTGTTGTTTGTGTAATGTATACGATGCATGTTGTTTTACTAGTTTGTTTCTAGCGCGAGAATGGGAAATACTACTCTGAAGTGTCGATTACTTCCTCCTTTTTTGTAACTAATATGAATCAGTATCACCCATGTAGTATGTGCACTAACCTCTCCTGATTGATCCAACCAAAAACCATTTTGAAGATAGGGAAGTCGTTGGTCCAAATGCAATAGTATTGCTTTTATCATGAGACTATTCTTATGGTAAGCATCAAGAATGTCATACTCATATGAGACTTTCAACTCCTTTATTAACATCATAATAAACACACCTATATTCCGTCCAAGGCTCTTTTTTACATGAATAACTGACATAGGATAAACACTTGAATCTTTTACAGCTATTTCTGGAGGTAAATTATAGATGGTAAGAAAGATAGGTCATAATGAATACACATTTGCATTAAACTATTTCAATCGAGTCTATCGAGATCTAACCAAATACAAACATTAATTTCAAACTTCTTCTGTAAAGTTAGGATCGTTTGAGTTGAAGTGCTTCCAAGCCTAACCATTACCATCTCACACTGGATTTATTTGACAATCGCGTCTAGATTAGTCTTCGTATAAATCATACCATTCGAGTGTAGCCGTCAACATCATCTTCTGTCGCAATATAAGCTTGAATCATATGATAAGTTGTAAAGTCCTTTGAAACCATTGATTTAAACTAAGAGTATGCTATGTGAAGTATGAGTTGTGACTATGAATAAATACATATCACAAGAGTTATATTGTTGGTATATTAGTTTGGTGAAGTCAACAATACATTCATTCTCTTTTCAGTTCCTCTGTAATTCTAGTTTGTTAATACGAGTTGCAATCGTCTTGAGTTCTTGATTCGAAGTATTCAATTCTTTATGGTTTGATTCTCGATATATACATTTGAAAACGATGGTGTGTACTGTGTAATGAACAAGAAGGTTGGTCCATATAACTTTAAATTACCGATAGATTATTGTCGCATCTTGGCCTCACAAACAAAGCATAAAAGCATTGATGAGATATCTTCTATGAATTCTTATTCTTAATTACTGTAAAGAATTCCTAAACTGTAGATGATATATTTGACAGATAATATGATTTTTATTTAAATATTTTTTTTCTAGAACCTTAATAGATTTTGTTAGTAAACTGTGAAATTGATCCACGAAGTGATTCATTGGTAAAAATGAATCCTTAATCTAAGTTTTTACAGAGGTTTAAAATCGTTATACATTTTATTGTTTTAGTTAATCAAAAAGTTTTTTTCCTAACCCATATACATATCCCAGGTACATTTGATGTCCCTAACAAAGATTTATCTTATTTTTCTTGAAATATGTTAATGTTTTCATTAATTTGGATTGTTCCACAAGTCATTAGCTCGCAAGGAGAACTAAAAAATAAAATAAAAAAAATTACATGAGTACGAGGCATTTAGTGCCATTAGATGTACATTAAATTACATATATAAAAATATCGTGCCTCGATTCATATTTTTCATCATCCCCATAATTTATATTAATAATTCTTAATTGAGAAATCATCGTGGTAAAATGCATTGGCGGGCCTAGAAATTTCTTTTACGAGGATTATAAATTTTAGAGGTCGATATTGTATTGCTAAATGTTAAATATTTACTAATCATTCCGGATCTGGTCGAGTTACACAATAAAAATAATCAAATTATATCTCAAATATATTTTAAAAATACGTCATCCGTTATAGAACCATATTATACAAACTAAAAACCGTTGGTAATTGTTGTATTCTATGTTTCTTTCTTATGAAATCTAGTTATTACTTTATAAAAACACTCCTAAGTAAGTATTTTTCAATAAAACATATAATAATCACTCAAATTCTCATCATCAAATAAGTGAGTCAGACGTGACCTTGTTAAAACAGTCCCAAACTCTTAAAGTAATAAGCATAATTTTCCAGAAAAGTTATTTGGTATTTTGGTAATTGAGTTTATAAAATTAATGACATTTTAAATAGTTATGGATTTATTGGGACTCGAAGTCAAAGTTGTCTTGGAGATCTATTAAAAAATTTCATTAGAGTTGGTGTCAAGATTTTACATGGGTCGGTGACAAAATTTCTTGAGGGTAGATTGGTATTAGATTGTATATTTACTAATTTCTTTTTTCATGGGCTGCGAGACCCCTAAGTGAAACACTTGAGTCCGCTCATGGTAAAATGATATATTTTCTAACCAAAAGGTTATAGATTTAAATCATATATTGTATATATGTATTAATTTTAAAAGAAACTAAGTATAAAATAAATAACGTGTGTTCTAAGAGTCAAAGAAACTTATGATGCGAATAAGCCTTGGACTCTCAGCATGCATCCAAGAAAGATCCTGCAAAAACTTTTAAAGTGTGACCCAGGTGGGTCACTACTCACTATATAACAACTACCACCGCACCTCATTTCTTTCATCTTTTGTCAATACTTTCAGAGGCTTTCATTCATCTCAAAACTAACCAAAAATGGTGCCAAATGATTTAGATTTTGTGTTAGTTCCCTCGGGATTGCTTGTAATGGCGCTTTATCACGTCTGGCTTCTTTACCAGATACGTCGTAAGCCTGCGTGCACTGTCGTGGGTATGAACGCGATCAACCGCCGCTTCTGGTTACCTCCATGATGGAGGTATGTATATATATATATATATATATTATATATATATATATATATATATATGAATTATGATGATTATATATATGGTTATTATTATACATGTTTGAGTATATGTATAGTAGGATGCTTATGGGTTCAGATGGCATCTGCATGCAGTTAGATCTGAATTCATATGAATCATGTTTCTGATCTCTTGTTTATAAATTATACGGGTCAAACGGGTAGAAAAACGGGTCAAAATACTTACTTTTTTCATAATCTTCTTCACTATCTGTTATTTGTAGGATTTGAACCTTTTACTCGCTTATAATTAACATTTGTTCTTTAAATGAATTTTTGGTGACAGGACACACAAAAGACTGGAATTCTAGCAGTGCAAACACTAAGAAACAATATTATGGCATCAACCCTATTGGCATCTACAGCGATCATGCTCAGCTCCCTTATCGCGGTCCTCATGACCGGAGGCTTAACCACAAACAACAAGAGCACCGCCAGCGGCACCACCAGCGACCACGACACGATTGGTATAACCTTTGGTGGAGGAACGAAGCTCGGGTTAACAATCAAGTTCTTTAGCATACTGGTCTGCTTCTTGGTATCTTTCTTGATGAACATTCAATCAGTTAGATACTACAGTCATGCCAGCATGCTGATCAATGTTCCGTACAAAAAGATCACCAACTTCACAAGCCACCGGCTCACGGCTGAGTACGTGATCACCTCGATGAACATGGGAAGCTACTTCTGGTCACTGGGTCTTCGCGCGTTCTACTTCTCGTTCCCGCTGTTCTTGTGGTTGTTTGGAGCTATACCCATGTTTGTTTGCTCCATTTTCTTGGTTTTTATGCTGTATTTTCTTGATGTTGGCATTGATCTTGGGTGGGTGTCTGATACAACCACCACTACTGATGAAGAAACCGGTTAAGAACAACCGGTGTATGTGTACGTATCGGGATTCAATCCAAGTTGAATCTCATGTTTTTTTGTCACGATGAATAAATAACAAACCTTACTTCCATCTCATGATCTAGTTGCTTCATTCCCGATGCTGGTTAGGTGGGTCACACGTGTCAAACTGAGTTCACGTTGAAGCTCGGTTTTAACACATGTTAAAAACAAGTCGGGTCAAAATGGGTTGCCTGATAAACACTTTTTAGTCCATTAGTATAAACACTAATTTCATATACCTACCCTATTTATAGCACATTTCTAAAGTAAATAATTATTTTACTCAAATTAAAATGTGATTATGAACTATACAAAAGATATGC
Source organism: Flaveria trinervia (assembly GCA_025506515.1). Lineage (NCBI taxonomy): Eukaryota > Viridiplantae > Streptophyta > Magnoliopsida > Asterales > Asteraceae > Flaveria > Flaveria trinervia. The sequence goes on from CM046443.1 coordinate 6,735,743, forward strand.
TATATTTCTTTTCAAAAGCTGCTAAATTAAAACTTTCTGCAACTTTTGACCTGTTTTCTTTTTAGCTAAATTTTTATATGATCTACCTAACCCGTCACCGATAGAATATGACCCGACTCGAACTGAGAAATGACCATACATAAGTGAAATCAACAAAACTGTATGATAAAAGTCATATGGCATTACTAGTTTCAAAGTATAAACATGTTTTTGGAACCATTACATTAAGGTAACAAAAACAAGCATTTACTTTTGCCAAATAAGTAAACTTTCTGAGTCCTAAAACCTATATAAACTATAAAAGTGCACCAAAAAGTAACTTTTTACAGTTTGTGCGGCTCGAAAAAGTCACTCTATGGGCGCAGATGGTTCACCTTCATCTTCTACGATCTCCATAGCGGTAGCGGGACCGTTGTTGGAGGTGGGGATCGGGCTCGGGCTGGGATCGGATGGCAGTGCATTGTCCACTTGAACTGGCATGAGAAAACTTTGCATTGTCATAAGGTAACTTGAGCTTGATGGTTGTGATCTCATGTGCTGAGTTGTTGAGACGGGTGAAAGGTCAGGATCAACGGGGGTGGTAGACGGGCGATTTAGGTTTAAAAAGGGAAAGACTACACAACGGCATCGAGGGCATTTTATGTTTAGTTTGAGCCATTTATCGATGCATGCCATATGGAAAGTATGAGCACAAGGAAGCCCACGAACCTAGAGATTAAGTCAGTCGCTTCATAAGTAATCTGACAAGTAACTAATAAGTATTATAAATAGTTAAACAAAGAGAGATGTTACCTCTTGACCAACAATGAATTCTTCCAAACAAATCGGACAGTCACTGCAGTCGGTCGGAACACCTTTTAATATAAAAACTGGAAGCTGTTGGATCGCGGTCTCTACTGCTGCCCTCTACTTGCCAAAGTTAGAAAATCGTTAATAAAGTAAACGAATAAATGCAAAAAGTTACAAACTTTCCGCTTAAACTATATGTTTCTTAAATATGCGGTTATAACTTTAGTCGTTACCTGAGTCGCAGTATTCATTCCCGTATTATACGGCTGGTCTCTTGTTCAGATGCTGTCGTCTCATGAGCAGCAACTTCATACACCCAATCAGGTTGACGAATCATATTAAGCAACACCTGGAAAATATACACCGAATAACATTAGGTTATACATGATGATCGGTACCATTAAAAGAATGAATATCAAGACAATGCAAAGCATGACTACATGGTTAGAAACTATCGTCATTTAACAAACTATCAAGTATCAACGAAAGAAAGCGCAATAACTCTTGATATGTATCGAAAAGGTAACACAAGTTTCTGCCTTCAATGTGGCACATAGATTATGAATTTATGATATATAAATTTTCAAATGATATTTAAACCTACTCTTATTTTATAACGTGACAGTTTCTTGATAGCATTAGACGTCATTTACGACCGATACATATATTCATCACGCAATGTAAGGCTAAAGTTTTCATGCAGCATATATGTTTTCGAGTTGCTTATAGTTTCTTGATATTACCATATATTCAGAAACACGAGTCCCTTGTGGAGCACGTCGCACATGAGCTTGCCTTCTTATCAACCACTGAAAAACAGAAAATAATAAAGATAATTAAATCATAGTGATTTGTAAGTTTATGTTATAAGATATAAGATAATGTACTACCTTTTTACCAAATTTTCCAGCAAGGCAAATGAGTCCACAGAAGCTGAAAAGTAACCAAACAATAAATCCCCATTCCTGGTTTTTCTCAGGCAACTGCAACAATTTCATATATATAAATTCAGATTATCATTTGCGAGTTCATGTGCTAACAGTTAACGGATTCATTAACTAACTACAGAAATCAAAACGATACACATACGCAGTTTCTTGCACCAGCGAACCATACAGCCCCGACAAAACTCCATGCCCAAAGAAATGGATATATCACGCCATATAATATAGATATAACCACCAATCTTCCAAATAAACGATTGCCTCTTAACTGCCGACCATAATCCCTACACGAATCCATAATTAGAACATTAATAATTAGATTATCACTACCATCAACATAATGTAAATCATTAACTTGTGTTCTATAAGGGAAAACCTGATAGATTACATGATTATGTTATACAAATCCCCCTATCAATTTGAAAACTTCAAACAACATAAAGTTATTCTATGATCATAATTGATGGAAACACGCGATCAACGAATGCTGCTAACTTACAATCGAACTGCAGACGCGATCCAATTGTCGACAAACATCAAGATTCTGAAAACAAACACAACTGCATAATCAATCTGATCCACCAAATGGAAAAAAACACAAATTAGCCTCTTAGAACTGCATAATTCAGATAAAAATGAGCAAGATTTAACAAAAAGATGCAATTCAGTATTCACAAACCACAATCCACAGGTGCAATGGTAATTTACAACCATAATAACGCTGCCAACTCAAGACCACCATGAGTCTATTCAATCACGATCGTCAAAGAAACAAAAACCCATAACAATCACACGAACAAACCACTCAAAAAGATAAAAATGAATCGCAATTACACTTCAATCACAAAAGGATACACGCTAAACGCAAGCATTGATAGAAAGAATCCATCGTACCTGCATAATTTCAATCAGGATCACCAAGAAACCAAAAGGGGCACAAATATTTAAAGGGTAATCGCAGAATCAAACAACTAACCATTTGAAACCTGCAGCTCTGATCGCCATTGAAGAAGAACGAAGTTGTTAGAGAAAGCCCTAGGTGGATTAAGAAGTGAATTGAAGCATGAGTTGTTGTTGAGGGTTGAAATTGAAGAATTTGAAAGCCCCACCGATTGATAGAGGGAGGGAAGAGAGTAACGCACACAGTAGTGTGTGTGTGAGAGAGATGAATAAAGACGACAATGGTGATGTCAATTTGGTGAATTTTTCTTCTGGTTTTCAGGGGGGAGTTAATTTTTTTGTTAACAAAAATTTCAAGGAAGATGACGAAGTATCGATGGGGTTCTCTTTTGGGTTTACGGTTTTCAGATAATATGGAAATAAGAGGTGTTAAAAAAATATTCAAAAACACTTGTTTAAATTCTTGTTTAGTAAAATAAATTAAATATATTAAAGTTATTATTTTTATATTTTATTTTTAAGATATTACTATCCATTAATGAAATAAAAATATAATAAATATTTAAAAATTATAATACATAATAAATTATAAATTATTATTTTATATTTAATATATATTAATAAATTACTAAAATAACTATATTTAGGTGTTGTTTGTCAATTTCTGAATGATTAAGTATTGAACCAATAAGATGTCTGAACCATTAAATGCTCAACTATTAGGATGTCTAAACCATAAAAAGCTAGTATATCATTTAATTATTCAAATGCAAATATCTGACCAATTCAAATAAGATGTCTTAACCATTCAACATTAGATATTTTAACCATTCAGTACTAGTATAATGATTAACCATTCATAGACAAATGTCTAAACCATTCAGACATCTACTTGCGAAACAAACAGTTTGAACTATTAAGTGTTGAACCATTCAGACATCTGAATCATTAAGAGACTGATTAAAAGGCTACCACACAACCCATTGTATTTTAGATGTTTAATAGTTTAGCTTACTTATTTACAATAATTATCATTTAATATGAGAGAGACAAGAAACCCAAATATAGATATATTTATTTTAATATGTTTTAGTTAAAAAGGAAAGTCAAATTAATTATTTTTATAATTTTCGTATTTATTATGAGAGAGATGCGAGAAAATGATTTTTTTGATATGCTAGAATTATGACTCGTGTCATTTGATGTGCTAAAATGATGACACGTATCTTAAAAAAACTTTATTTTATTATAGTTTATAGATACTTTTTGTATTTATTATGAGAGAGAGAGGCGGGAAAATGATTTTTTTTATATGATAAAATCATGACACGTAGCATTTGATATGTTAGAATGATAACACGTATCTTAAAAAAACTTTCTTCTATTCAAGATTATAGATTAGAAATAGAGAGAAAACTAAATAACGATATAGTTAAAGAAAATATGTTCCAAATTGTGTTATATTTATGGTTTAGTTAAAGAAATTATGTTTTAAAATGTTTTTTAAAGTGAAATGTGTTTTTCATCCCTGAAGTTTTATAGAAATTATCATTTTAGTCCAAAAGTTTAATATTTATCATTTCTTATTTGAATATATTTAACTATTACTAATTAACACCTTTAAATTTTTGTTAAGTTTCTTACATTTGGGGTATTTTTTCTCAAAACAATTACAAAATAAAAACAACACAACTCTAAGCGTTGGGTTTTATATGTTCAATATTTTTTCTCAATTGTAGCTAGGATTTGAATCGATGGTAGTTTTTTTATTGTTTTGTCTTGTTAATGTATTTTGGTTTAATAATCATGTTACTTTGTATGTCTTGTAAAATAATAGATTTATTTGGTTTAAAGTTTAATTCTGTTTATGATGATTAATATTTTATCATTACTATTCACGGACTTTTAGTGATATATTGTTTGTTGTTTTCTTCGGTTGGAAGGGGTGTACGCGCTATAAGGCACAACGAGCCTCAACGCCACCCAACACTTCTGTCGCCACCCCCTCCACACCGCAAAATTCCTATCTCATGACATGGTCTCAACGTGAGTTTGTGACCACCATATGTGTGTGCATGGTGTAGTTATGTAGTGTGGTAACACTACCGTTATCAAATTTGAGTGTATGATGTAGTATAATGCGGTGTAATGTAACAGAAAAAAATTTAATTTGTGAGTTTATGATGTAGTGTGCTATGTGAGAGGTTGTATCATATGACTCTTTTGTTTTTCTATATTTTTGTTATAGTATATATTTTATAAAGTTGGAAATGAATTATTTTCAAATGATTATCATTATATTTAATTTTATTTAATAGGTGGATTAAAATCGGTATTGTAAGCACCAAATGGGAATGAACGCTTAAAACCCCTCACGTAAAGTTGATTTTTTATTATGTAATTGTTTTGACAAAAATACCTCTAATGTAGAAAACTGTAACATAGAACCATAATTAAAAAAAACAAGAGCAAGTGATTTCACATAAAGTATTATATATATATATAATAAAAAAGTTGATATTCTTTATATATATTTAGTTCAAAAGTAAAATACAAAAATGCAATATGTTTTAGCATAAATTTACACTTTTAACACAATATACCACTTAAATAATTAAAATATGAACAACAAATTAGTAAACTAATGTAAAAATATTTAAAAAGAAAAAAATTGGTTTGAAATCTGATCCGACCATCCGATCCGGTTCAACCGGTTCTCTGATTTGACCCTAGTCACTGACCAAACTAAATGAAAACAATTTAAATATTTAAACCAAACTAGCATATAACCAATTGGATTAGTCTGACTGGCCGGGTCGGTTCTAGTTTTTACAAAATAACATGTTGGTGACTAAAAGCTAGTGACAAATTTTTTTTAATAATTCATATTACATGAAAATTCACTAAATATATAAGTCGTAAGATTTAAACTCATTAGTTTAATAGTTCGCAAGATAACTTTCACCACCAAAGTGACCAAACTATCCTTCGGACATCAAGTGACAACTAAGATATGCGTTTGATGTGACTATGTAAGGTAGGTTTTGCCACGTGTGTGGGTGCAGCCACAATGATGTAAGGTGGGTTTGACTATTTTTGTTTTCTTATAATTTTGTTTTTTTAGTATTATTATTAACTATGCACATATTTTGTTGTTCTCGTTTAACTTTTAACATATATTTTCCTGAACAGAGTCAACTTATAATATATAACTGATCAAAGTATAAACATATTTCAATTTTTTTTTTATTTTATAATCTTTTTCGTTTTCGTTTAGTGTAATCAAAATATAATATTTTTATAAAATTAATTTAGACGTTTTCACATGAAATTTTTCCAAATTGATGTCTCAACATATAATTTAATCGAAACTATAGGGCAAAACCGAGCCTTACAAATATCAACACTCTTCACCGCAACACGTGGGCAAACCCATTAATACTTATAACTCGATGTCAATGGAAGTTACAAAACTGATCCTTGAGGTAGGATTGATTTTCACCTTTTGTTCTTAATGTTTATTACTTTATTTTATTCTACCTTATTACCCTAATAAAAGAATAAATGGAAGAGACACATATCAGTATCACATTCATTCTAATAAAACTTTTTCTGTTTTTCTCTCGTATTAAACAATTAGTTACTAATAATACTAATAATATTATTTATTTTTATATTTTATATTATATTATTTTTTTTTACAAATTAAGAAAGTGATCTTATTATTAATGTTATTTTTATGAAAATAGTGTTTTATAAAAATAATTTTTTTCTACAAAATCAAACTATTTTTACGTAAATTTATAAATTTGGTTTTCCAAAAGTAATTTTTTTATAAAACAAAAATAATTAAAATAGGAAGTTATAGTAAGGACATTTTTAAAAATAATTTTTTTAAACACTAGTTTGAAACAAAATGTTTAGTTTATCTTTGGAAAAAACAAAATAAATATAAAAAAGTTTATATTGTTGTTTTATTACTTATAGTTATTAATCATACGTAATTCTAATGATATCATGTATTAGTATACCGTTTTATAATTAATAACTTTTATTTATTAATATTTTATTTGTTTAACCCGTATAATACACGAGTTATTAAAGCTAGTCTTACCGTATAATACACGAGTTATTAAAGCTATTCTTACTGTATTAAGAATCCGAGTTGAATATTTGTGGGTCCGTATGGAAACAGGCCAACCGACTATTGCTCTTTTTGGTCTAGTATCGAGCACTTTTTTACGGTTGGGGTTTCTTAATGATTTAGTCGGCAACAAGTTTTCTAAATATGTAAATCTTATATATATCATAACTCTTTTAATAATAGATGTGTGATGACATAAGCTTCAAATTTTCAATGAATAAATCTTATATCTTCCTAAGATAAGTAACGTTATAAGATAAGGGCGTATAGTTAAATCCTAATACATTAAAAAGATATAAAAGACGAATTATACTTATAATTGTTCTTATCCACGAAAAGAGAAAAAAATTATAATGATTATAGCATGTTTCGCTATACTAATAACGAGAATTTTATCATTCTTAGATATTTAGTTCTACTTTTGATTCATTAGAAATTGTGATTTGATTTCACATTACTAGGTAAAAGTATCACTAACGAAAAAGAGAGCATGGCTAGGATGTTAAGAGTGGCACTAGCATACATTTAAAATCGTTATACTTTGTAATAATCTTTCATATTTTTTAAAGGTTATGACTTATGAATTGATCCTTATATTTTTTCTTTCTCCTTTACAAACATACAACTTTCGATGTACAAGTATTTTGTATGACATGAGACATGTAGAGAATAATTAGTATAAGCATCATGATGAGATATGTATGGCTTATTAAAAACATGCTTAAACATTCATGGGTATTGGCATAATTTCTCAAAGTGATTGCTCTAAATGAATCCTTTTAGAAGACTATTTTAGTCATATATAAGATAAGGTTTGATAGTTATTTCCCCTTATACTTAGTTACGTTTTATGATTATTTTACCCAAATTGCCTTTCAACATAAATGAAGATTTTACAAATTTTAGCTATTGATTTGACTTATCAATAGTATAAATTCCTTATTACATTTTTAGGTTTCTTAATCTTTTTTTATGAACATTCTCCTACATATACATGTGTGTACGGTGTGGTGTATACATACATACATATGAAAGCTTTTAGTGCTTATCATTAGTAGTGGGAGAGTGAAATATAAACGATTATACATAGATGTCATGTGTACCATTTTAAAACAATAGGTGCATATGTTAAGTAATTCTCACAATTTTATAATTATAGGTGAACAAGTATGGATCCACGTAATTATCTATAATCTATGTTGTGTAGTATTGAATTACAATGACAAGTTGAGAGGGGAGGGATCTATCCAAAACACAGTTTTTTGCGAGGACAACGAGAACAAAATCAATCTTTCATTTTATCAATACAAAACTTTATTAAAATAGAAAAACTATCTTAAACTTACTATTCATCAATTTTGAAATTTATAATAAATTATGAAATTTTTTTATATTTATTGAACCTACACATGTGTAATTCAAGTGTAGGTTATATTACCGACACATAATCTACACATATGTAGGTAACATTTAAAAAATAGAAAAAACGTACTAAAAAGTTATTTTATTTTTTATATATATAATGCATATTTTAACAAAAAAATTATAGCAAAAAGGAATTATTATTAAAAAAATTTAAATAATTTAGGTTTGTTCTCACGCTTCTCACCTAAACTTAATGTTGTAAAATGATCTTCATTCTAAGACATAACCATCCAACATTGAGAAACAATTTAAAAAATGAGAACCACTTTTTCGTCATAGAATTTGACAAAAAATACTATGATTATTTAACACTACAAGGAATTCGACTTAACTTCACGTTATTATATTGTCTTCCTCGTGTTTAAAGAGATTCACAATATCATTTATATATTTAAATCTTTATATCTAATAAGGTATCATCGCAAATACAAATACAACATACCATCCTAAAATAAAAAATTAATAACAATGTTAATAGCATGAGCAATCACCTCATATAAGAGCTAGGCGCAGCTCGTAGGGCAGTTATCTTAACCATAGCTTACAAGCAAAACCTATGATCTGAGCCAAACAATTTATAATTGGAACGATAAGAATGAAAGCAAACATCTGTCAAACTAAATCAAAGACAAAATATGGAAGTATACTCCACGGTCACGGTTGGCATAAGGGTATGCCCTCAAGCCATGGTTCAAAAAGGAATCGAGAAAAATCTGCGATCAACACTTAGAATTTTTGAGAAAGCAAGAATAAATGAGAGGATATCTTAACAAAGAATGACGCTTATTTGCTATCAAGAAATATGATCAACACAAGACAATAAAACGTATAAGTTAAGATTTAAGGAAGAAAGGGACCCGAGAACAAAGTGCAATCAAGATTAACATAACGTCCAAATCAACTATAAAAACAATATGCATTAATGTTATGTTACAAACCCCTTCCGCCAAAAGGATATAGAACTCTCTGACTACAGATTCCTACATATAGAGTTAGGATTTCAATCTCTCTAGAGAGACAATCAATATATATATATATCACTCTCCATCCAACAGGTCCGAGCACTCACGAGATCACTCTCTAACTGTTGAATTCTTCAAATCAACATCTCATACTCATCATCTTTACTCTTGTTCTTATAAATCTTGTTTATACTTAATACATCTCATACACATAGTGACTTGAGCATCAAAGTATACTCGGAACTCAAGCTCTAGAGCCCTATAATAAGCTTTCTGTTGTTGCAATTCATGTGGAAGAGGGGAAACGAGCCAATAACCATAAGACAAACCTGAACTAGATAAGTCACACTTCCGCTTCTTTTTAAACTCGCCTCTCGGTGAAGAATTTGAAGCAACGATATCATGTATAAAATTATATTTATATCAAAATATGATCTATTTTAACGAACAAGAAAAAAACAACCAGGAAATAAAATAAAAGAAAAAACTTTGTTGCAAATCAAAGATCCATCTGAAAATATGAATAGAAATTAAACAAAGACAAATTTCATACTTAATCGTACGTCAAACGAGAATTGTAAAAACAGAAAAAAAAACAGTTAATAAGAGAAAGAATGAGAGCCATATAAAGAATGAGAAGAATATATATGAATAATAAATCTCCTAATGTAGTTTGTAAGTGCGTCAATTAATACATTAAAAAAAATCTAGCAGTGTATGCACCAATATGCACACACTATAGTTTTTAAAATGTATAAGAATTTTAACGACCAATACAAACATTGAATTATATATAGAATCAAGCCTCATGCGTTGAAGTGAGGGCGCAAACTGTTCTAAGTAGCATCAATATCACACTGTTGACTACCAATACCAGAAAATCTCGTAAAACAAAAAAATAAAACCGAACGAAATATAAATGTAAAAACGTTAAACTGTTGATGTGCGTTACGACGTGTTAATGTGTATAAATTAGAACGAAACGTAAAACACAACACAACCATTAAACAGATGTAAAAATGTTGAACCACATACGCATGTTACAGTATGTTAATGTAAAAACGTTAAACTGTTACGCCATATAAATTTGTATTTAATTAGAACGAAACATAAAACACAACACAACCGTTAAACAGATGTAAAAATGTTGAACCACATACGCATGTTGCAGTATGTTAACTCGAAAAGTTTAGACCAATACATAAAATGAAGAATATATAAAAAATAAAAGTAAATGAGATTAAAGTTGAAAGTGAAAAAATATGTTAGTGTTAAATTAAAGGTTGAAAACTATAGTGTTAAAACTTTAAAAAAACAAAAAGAATATACAATCTATAAAATATATGATATGAACCATAATGCACAACTAAATTGATAATTAATATCTATAAATCTATATAAATGAAGGTTTTTTTACCACATGTTCTTCTTCTAACTCATTTTTTTATCACATGTCCTTTTTATACAAATTCTTATATAATTTTCCCTTCAAAAAGGTACTATTGTAATTTAAATACTTAAACCAATTTTTCTGTTTTATTAAAAATTAATTTTATTAATTACTACATTTCTCTCTCTTATTTAATTTTTTTAAAATCAAATTATCTTTTTAAAAATAGATTTTATTAAGGAAATTAAAAATTACATCTTTTTACTAAAATAGAAATAATAAAAATAAAAATTTTATATAATAAAAAATTTTCTAAAACACTACATCTTTTGAAACAAAATAATTTAAAACGGTTATTTTTAAAAAAATTATAAAATGTGATTTTTTTAAAAACAATCTTATTGAAGCAACCATAATAATTACAAACCAAAGTTTTTTAATAAACAAAAAATTTATACATAAGATTACTTATTTCTCTGTATTATTAATAATAATATTAAATACTAATAAGATTACTTATTTCCTTTTTAAATTAAAAATATATATAATTTAATACATTGAAAACTTATTTTTTATGTAGAACACACTTTATATAATTAAGGTTATTGTATTTTAATAATCTCAAGTGTCAATTATTGGCCGGGATTAATCCCAACTCGATGAATGTTTATATATACTCCAAACTTTGATTTTATATTCCTTCAACAATCTCTTACTAACTGAGAGATAACCTCGTTAGTTTTTTTGATAACGTGAACTGTTTTTGTAGCCAAAACACTAAACAGAAAGTTGAAATCTATCATTAGGTCTGTCAATTTAAAACTTCTGCACCCAAAAACTCTTTAATCTCCACCTCCTGATTTGAACCACCGAACTTATTGGAGGTAGATTTTAGATGATGATGGAGGCTAGATAATGAAAAACGGACATAATTGAGACTAGACAGTGCTGGAGTTGATAATGGCTCAAAGTTGGTTTTATTTCATCAAAAAAACTAACGATTGTTAACTCTCAGTTAGTAAGTGATCATTGAAGGAAAATAATTCAAAGTTAGATGTGTATGTGAACATTTTTTGAGTTGTGATTAATCCCAGCCAATAAATGAAAGTTGAGATTAATAAAATCTGATAACCCTTATAATTAAAGTTTTATAAAAATACAGAATACAACAAACTTTTTTATAAAAAAATTATTTTTCTTAAAACAAAATATTTAAAAACCATACCTTTTTATAAAACAAAAGTTTAATAAAAATAAACATTGTTTATTTACTTAAGTAGCCACTTATACGTAATTATAATTTATCTTCAAGCATGTTTTTATAATTCATAAATTAAATATTTTTAAATAATAGGGTTAGGGTCATGGTCATGGTGTTGGGCAGAAAGCCGATGATTTCGACGAGGCCCTTATAATTATTACTAATTATTTAGTATTTTATTTATTCAACCCGTGTAATATACGGGATACTAAACTAGTTATATAAATATACCTTTGCTACTTTCTATGAAATGTAAATAAAGTTGAAAAACACTATTTTTGGTTAGAATAATCTCATTCCTTTACTACCATACACATAGGGCTGCAAACGAATCGAACGAACACGAACAAAGCCTTGTTCGTGTTCGTTCATTAAGAAATAAACTTGTTCATGAACTGTTCACGAACACTTATCTAACGAGATTTCTTGTTCGTGTTCGTTCATTAATAAAACGAACATGTTCATGAACTGTTCACGAACACTTACCGAACGCAAATAAACACAAACAAAAGCAAACGAACACAAACAAACTGTTCATGAACATGACGAACGCAAAAAAACTCATAAACACAAATGAATACAAATTATTATAGCTTTATTTTAGAATAAAATTTATATTTTTTATTACAAACATTACACAAAATCAATAAAAATAAATAAGTAGTTAATATAAATACAACAAAATACTTGCTATAATAGTCATAAAAATAACTGACACAATAATTAAGAATATAAACGAACATAAACGAACACATTATCGAACGAACATTAACGAACATAAACGAACACATTATCGAACGTTCACGAACATAAATGAACGAACGCGACTTGTGTTCATGTTCGTTCGTTTAACTAAACGAACGGAATTTTCTTGTTCATGTTCGTTCATTTACTAAACTAACGAACATAAGCGAACTTCCCGCCGAACGGTTCACGAACTGTTCGCTGAATTTTCAGTTCGTTTGCAGCCCTTCATACACATAGAAAATAAAAAGGAAAGAAATGCTTTTCACAATGAAGTCATGTGCACGTGGACCAATCTTTAAAATTTACTGTTGTAATATGTATATTATAGAATTCATAAAAAGGTATAAATCAAGGCCTAAATTAGGCTTGAAAATAATATAAATACAGTAAATACACTATACTAGAATCCAAAAGTTGTGTATTCGTATTCAAGTTCTATTATAAAATATTGTTGCATAAAGTGAAGAAAATAATTGTCCTATATATTAGAAAAGAAGTTGATCAATAATTGTTTTTCTAATGGTTTGGCCACTAAAATTTCCAAGATTTGCATTTTACCCCTACCCCTTTTAGATAGGTCTTTTCTCAAAGCGATGACGCCGCATGTGATATTGCATGTCACCTTGCAGGACCGATTATGGTTTGTTCAACAATAGTCTTACAGTTGGAGAAGACAAAGTTACTAAATCAAATAGGGAACCTACTAAATCAAATAGGGAACCAGACAAATAAATAAAGAACAAACAAGTAAAGAACTCAAGAACACTAAGATTGGTTTTCAAGAATGATATATATTTCTATCAAGTAATTTTACAAGTTTTGCAATGTTTAGTCCTAAGACTGATTATATGAGATACTTTATACTACATCCTACAGCCGTTTATACTTTAAATGTCAGCTGGACATTAATCTAGATAACAAAATCAATGTAAAATCAAAAGACAGATTGTCTTTTGACATGTGACTATGACATGACATAGTTCACATTCTATTGTATTACAAAAAAGAGTAAAAGTACAAAAGTAAAAAGTTATAAACAAGACACCATAACGTACATTTGACAAAAGTATGAAAATAATCGCCAACTTGCATAAGTTGGTGAGTCTTTAAAGCTAGCAGCGGAAAGGTCTTCAACTTTTGTCAGAAGTGTGTCAGGGACACATCTTCTAAGTTTTCGGAAGAGTTCAGTCTATAAGATTTGAAAGACTTCACTTTTGGCTTCGGAAGATTTTTGTCTTTGGCTTCGAAAGATCTCACACATAGTATTTTTCTTTATGCATTGTCAAATCTTTCGTAGTAACTTCCTTGTACCTCAGAAGCATATTGAGAGATCTTTGGTTAGCATTAGCCTTGAAGATAAATAAGTACAAACCTTATGAGCCATTTGTGTCGCGATGATGATAACTGCTAGTCATCCAAAGGTTCTTTTTAATGTCGCAGCCGCTTACCACCATCTTTAGATCCAAAGCATGTGACCTTTACCTAGCGGAGGTGGTTGCCTTGCAGTCGATTGTCGGCACGGTGGCAACCGTTTTGCCTGCCACTGCTGTATGTTAAGGGTTGTGACGGTGGTGTTGACGTTACAACGACTTTTGGCTTGAAATCGGTTGGCATATTCAGTGTTTGTGGGACTTCATTTGTTAGTGATGCTCCTAGTTTCTTGTAGAGAGAGAAAAAACGACTTGTAATTAGTCGCCGCCTCTATTGTTGGGCTTTCACCTCCTCATGTTCTTCGACAGTGGTGGCATGCGTCACCCTTTTTTATTTCTAGTTGCATGCCATTGTAAACCTCCGCACCCTCTAGTAACAAAGATTTGGCTGGTGGTTCATCGTTGTCGCTGCCTGTGCATCCCTCTACATGGTGTTGGCGTCGCAAGTGGCGATTGTGGTGGTGGCGCCGCCTTTACCACCCTTTCGCCTCTTTGTCACTTTAAATATCTTTTTAGGGCTTTGTTGTTGGTGTTGTCGATGATGTTTTAGTTGATTTGATCCGATAGTGGCTGGTTACTAGTGGCGATTGTGGTGTTGCAGCCACCTTTGCCGCCCCAACATCTGTTAACGTTTTTTGGTTGGTGATGTTGATATCATATTGGTTGGTAATTTGATCCTATTGATTTTGATGATGATGAGGATGTGCTCATTCATGACCCTTCTTATGGTTGATTTACGACTGTGATGAGACAAAAAATGTTGTTGGTTGTCTTGACTTGACAGTCGTTTCCAGTAGGTAGCCGCAACCCAACGTCAGTATTTTGAGCCACCTTCTAACACTTATGTGTTGTCCGCTATGATGATCTAAACGTAAAATTATGAACATGTGTGTTTGTCTGGGCTTCGATTTATCTGTTTTTAAGACGTGCAACACACATCGGGGTACAAACCCTAGTTTATGTTCAAATCTACACGTAGTATATTCTTTAATGGATAAAATAAAGAGTAAATTACATGGATCATACTTGAGGTTTGCTCTAATTTTATTTTTCATCCCCGTGATTATAAAATCACAAGTTTAGTCCTAAGGTTTAAAGAAATGCAATGTTTTTAGTCATTCCGTTATACGTCTGTTAATAAATTCCGTTAAATGGATGTGAAAGTATCATTTTACCCTTAATTAGATAAAAAAATACACTTAGAAATTAATACCATTCACCATCCAACCACACCCCACCCCCACCTACCCCTACCCCTTTGAAGACAACACTACCACCACCACCACCATGTGAATTGACTTTCTCCACACCTCACCTCAGCCCCACCTTCTTCTTCTACGGCTAGTTTTTTCCAACCATTTTTTTCTATCCAAATTGTTAAAGTTTCTAATTTCTTAAAACCTCTCAAATATTCATATCATTTTATGGTTGAAATCTCGCCAACAAAGTGAGAGTAATTACGATTGGTGAGATGTAATCCTCATAAAACCTATCAAATGATTTATGAAACCCACCTTTTTAAGCTACTATAATTTCAATAAGATACATGGTTTCGGCCATCTTATACACAATATATATGTGTTTGATATCAAGCGAAAGGGAAATCACTCCAACGGCCTCCACTCGGTGAAGAATGTGGTTGCGGAGATGTTGCTAGAATCACAGGGGGTGGTTTTAACGGAAGGGTGCGGTGGTGTCGGGGATGGTGGCCGGAGTTTTTTTTAAAACTTTTCTTTTTTATTTCAAGGGTAAAATCGTCATTTTTTGAATTTTAGTGGAAAAAAACTAATGGATGTTAGACTCAAGGATGAAACATGTAATTTTTTTTCAAATCTTAATACTATATATATAATTTTTCAATCCTAAGAACGAAAGATGAAATTTAAACAAATCTCATGAACAATTCATGTAATTTACTCTAAAATAAAATATTCACAAAATTCAGATATAATATACACACTACGAAGAAATACATAAGGAGTATGTGCTCTAGTTCATATATATACACAAAGTTACCACAAATTTATATTGAAATGTTAGTTTAAAAGACTGTGTAATACACGTGTTGCATAAATATAAGATTATGCACTTACTGATAAGGATTTACATATTGTATATTTATAAAATATTACATATTTTTTTAATATAAATTCTAGAAACATGATATAGTTAATTTTTAAATAATTTTATAAAAAGAATGAAATATATGTTTAATATAGAAAAATATTTTATGAAAAAGTCTAACTTTATTAAATTATTTTTTAGAAAAAGATTTCAGAAATCTTCTTATTTAATAGAAGAGACATGAAAAAATATATATATATATATTATATATATATATATATATATATATATATATATAATATATATATATATATAAACAATTGAAAAGATTTATGCAATTAATAGAAGATAGACGATAAAAAAAGCTAAGGAGAAATAAAATGATAACACATGTTAATTAAGATTTTTATTTATTGGTATACGAGTAAAATTGATTAGAGTTTTCACTTCTTCCACCAATACTGGCGCCAGGTAAAGTTTCTATATCTCATACTATTTGCTCATAACTATAAAAATTATAGGGAAAATGTCACAGAATAGTAACCAAGTTTTAAAATTATTCTAATTTAGTCACTCATGCATATTTTCTCAAATTGGACCTCCATACGATCAAATCGAGTCATTACCAAATTTTATTATGACAAGAAAGTAATGATGGAAAAAACATGGGAGTTAGAATTTTCACGATATAAAATTAAATTAAAAAATAAAAAAAACATGTTAATATGAAAAAAATAAAAAAAATGCCTAAAATTTACGTCAACGTTTTATATCAGCATCAAAAGATAGAAAAAAATATTTTCTAATTGAATCCAAAAGTATAACATGCTAAAAAATATGTTATGACTTTTAATTTGTATAAAATATAAAAATGAGTGATCTGATTAGAACACTTTTAAAACTTGAGTTACTTAATAGAAACACTTTAGAAAATTGATTACTATTTTACAAAGTTACCCTAAAATTATATGATTAAAGTTTCACTTATTTACCGTATATTGTTGCCGCTTGATTCTTTTGCCTCTTCAACACTGCATCGTCTCACTTATTTACAATTGTTGCCACCCAAAATGCACGTATAATATACTTTTAATGCTCTGCTTATTAAGAATAATATTGTCATCAGGTAAAAAATTTTAATTCTAGATACTAGATAATGTTATCACCAACACTTGGTAAATTAAGTGGTATGATTTTAAATTACAAGATAAGTTGATTAGGTGGTTAGGAGATTTTTTTTGTTATTAAGGAAGTAAACAGTTAAAGCTTTACTTATTATCTATTTACTTTCAAAAGTTAAATTACTATGTTTCACTTAATAATAAACGCTCATGTCATAACTCAAAGGCTTAATACCGGCTATAGATTTAAAGAGAAAACAAGCTAAACAATATTACACAAAATGCGTATAATCATTGTTGTTGGTACCAGACCTGACCGGCCAGTCCAACGGGATCTGGCTAGGTTGCTGGTCCGATTCGCATCGAAATCGTATTGAGCCGCTTCGATCGGCCAGTTCGTCCCGAATCGGTGGTCGGACTGGTTCGAACCGGATTTTAAATTTTAACGGGTAAAAACAGGGCGTTGAACCATTAATTAGTGCGTTGGATACATAAATAAAGTTAAGTTTTATATATAACTATAGCATACATATATAAATATAGTATAAATGACTTATATTTAAGTCTATATATAACTACAACATACATATATAAATTACTTATATTTAAATATATATATATATATATATATATATATATATATATAATATATATATATATATATATAACTATATATATAATATACTACATATATAATTATGACGTCATTTGGTTCTTAAATCCGGTCCAACCACGAAACCAATAAAATGCTAGGTTCGACGTCTGATCCGGTTCTGAAAACATTACATACGATCAACTTTGAAAAAACATTAAGGTTTATAAATTGTTTTTGGAATTGGTTTTGGGCTCACACTCCAGCCCAATAGCTTAGCTTATTTGAGTGCCAAGGCCCAGTAGAAAGGACGAAACTTAAAACTCTATAGGGATTAAAGAAATGAAGAGATGGTTTGTGTAAAATCTTAAAACTTACATGGTTGAAAACACGTTGCATCTAATTATTTAAGTGTGATTCATTGTCCTAATTATACTTACTATTCATGCATATATACAGTTGGCGTCTAACTTACTATTAGAATTATGTGTTTAACTTCTTATATTTGATAATTCATCCCCCTTGTATTTAGTTTTCATACGCACCAAATAATGGTACGTCTAAAATATTAAAATGTCGCGTTCAACTTTACTGGTTTGTTATTTGTTATAATGAGTTTTAACACACATACATGTATGTGTGTACATGACAATGTGTGTAATATATTATAACGGTTGATTGAACTACATGTTTGATGCACTAGTTCAAACATTTGTATAAATCTTTAGCATTAAAATTTCGTACGTAGACCAAAATTTGACAAAAATAACCATTTATGGCATAACACGTTTTGCTACTTTTCTAAAAAGACAAAAACATTATATGGACAACATAAGTAAAAAAATATTTCAAGCTATTTTTTCTCAACTACGATAAATAAAGTTTAATCCAAAACACATATAATCTAGAACAAGAATCAACGTTAAATTATTGTTGTCGAGAAAAGACGAGTTGTCATCAACAACACCATAGTGATGATAAGGAAAAGTGTCATAATCGTAAAGATAATGTATCTATGAGAGATTGAAAAATGGTGCACATGAGGGTTTTGTTATATTATCTTGTTTATGATAGAAAATATTGATGTTATCTTATTTTTCAATGAATATAAAAATACATAATGATGTTGAATATAGACCCCTTCATATGCTCTCACACAAAGATAATAGTTTTATTTGATAGTCCATACATACACATAGAGGGTGAATCATTTCAAGACTCGTATATACTATGAGAACTCAAAGAGCTTATGTCTATCATAGATTAAAAGTACAATGTTGAAGCTTTTTGAAGTAAAAAAAGTAGCACAAAATGGGTAAAAAGGACAATTTATATAGTTCTTTTGGTAGCTATCATTTTCTATTTCTTATTAGAATAAACAAGACTGAAATGTGACATGTGATACAAGTTAATGTATGTAATAATGAGCACATATGTCATGTATTTAGATTAAATCTAATAAGCAACCAGTGTCTTGATTTTCTCATGCTCCTAGCCGACGATAAAATTTTCAAGCAAAATATACGTCGGCAACACTTTCCATGGATTCCAACATTAATCGGGGAATGGTTATCGTAAACTAATGTTTGGGGTCGTCACATATTGATATATACTAACTATAACATTATTTTGGATGAAAAACACATATGCAACAATAAGATGCAAGTTAAATGAGAAACAAGGCAACTAGGCTGGCCATGAGGGTGCGTTGAGTGGGCGACCACTCTGGTGGGGTCCAAACTTTTGAGGATCCATTTTTTCATTTTGATTCGGTGGTCGATTAACACATGCCGTATAAAAAATACAAACTCATTAGAAGTTAAATGTTCTAAAGGGGCTCAATAAATAAACAAAATTTTAAAGCTCAATAAAATATTCTAGAGGAATCATTAACCAAATTAAGCTTGAAAATTAAATTCTTATTTTATTTAACAAGTTTGCTTTCAAACATTAGAAGAGTCTCACTATCCGTTTAACTATACAAGATAAACAAATTTACTACAATAACTTTGTTTTATCTATTAACAATTAGCGTATTACTAATGAATTTATCTATACACATAAGTTTCTATTCTAAAAGATCCAATTTTAAACGTATGGGCATTCATAATCTACGGTCCGACTCTGATGAAAAATGATCGAGGAGAACAACGGCGAGTGGTTGAGAGCGTATGAACGAGAGAGTGAACGAGTGTGTCTCGTCTCAATTCTCAAACCCTAGTTATCGATCTGATCAAGACATTCATCCACATCTAAGTTCGGCCCATCCAGCTATCCAGCTTAGCCCAATAAGCAGCAACAGTCCACTCTTCTTATCCCAGCTGGGCTGGTCATCTGGTCCAAATTGACCCAATAACCTCACAAACATATTAAACAAATTATTACAAAACATTATGAAATATATAAAAAAAATACAAATAACACAATAAAAGTTGAATTGACCTATACCCATATATATCAACAATTACATTTCGGGCAAGATAATCATGTCCTTACGCATTTATTATGTTATTTTCACTATTCAACCTCTAGCGACAGTTGGTTCAATCATCAGTTTAATTCTAAACAGAGACTATTAATCGTTTTTCTCGAATGATGAATTTTAGTTTCTCATTCTTTGATTAAATACATGCATATACTTTTTAAAATTCTAACAAACTCATAGCAATTATTTATATCTAACCTATAATAGAACAACGACATCGTCTTTATAAGGGAGAAAGAGTGGTCTTCGTGGGTTCCGCAAGGTAAAGGCGTGTATGCCATCTTAGAGCATTCACAGTGGCTTCCTTATCTTTATCCATATAATTACACTAAAAATCATTATATTTTCTCTCTCGTTTTCAATTAATAATATTTTTTATACCCTTGTCATTACTTTTTATCTCTTCTTTACTCATAACCACTTAAAAAATATTAAAAAATTTATAAGGATTGAACAGTGATTCTTCAAATATACCAATCCACAATAACATTTTCTCTCTCTTTCACTCACAACCACTCAAAACCATTCCATACAATATACCAAACACACTCACATATTTTTAAGTAATCCAATGTGAGTGCTCTTACACTCATTTGTGGGTTGTCTAACCTGATGCCCATGCCGCTCATCCTTTCATTGAACTAGTCGTTGGAGTATTGTTGGAGTGTCAACGGCTATATAGTAGTTTAAATTAAGCAATTAATTGAGTAAAATTAACCACACAAAATTACTATTTTAGTCATTGACTTTTTTTTTAAACTTAACATTGAATAGAGCGATACATACCTCATATTGTATCGCACAATTCGGCCCAATGGGTTTTAAATAACAAATTACACAAACAATCCTATACTATTAATTATTTTCTTTTACTTTTCAAAATACTTTAAATAAATAAGTTCTAATAACATCAACTTTCAAATATAGAAAAAAATGATTATTTTTTAACATTATTTAGAAAATTATTTGTTTATCTCAATCAGTTATTTATTAAAAAATCATTCTTAATGTTAAAAAACGTTTCTTTTGAAGGTTTTTTTTTCTTTTTCTAAAACAAGTCCTATTTTTCAAATAACTTTTTGGATCACTAAACAATAGGCAATATTTGAAATCCAAAAAAAGCGATATTTAAATTCAATAAAAATGAAATAGTTAAATATAAAACATAAGATGAAATCCAATAAAAAGTATCTTGAAGATAAAACGTTACTTTCAAACTAGTATTATTTTTATTTTTTGTATTTTCGAAAATTTTTTTTGCCATGAAATTGATTTATTAAACTAATTTTTTAGTTTTGATTTATTATAGTTGTGTGTAAAACTAAATTATTTTTTTAATTAAATTATGGGTAATACAAAATATACAAATGTTAAAAAACAAAATTTTAAGGCTTAAAAGTGAAATAAAAAAAAAGATAAAGTTAATAAAGTGAAACGAAATTTGGAGACACAATCTCATTTATATATCGTCTAGTTGGCCATATCATATTTATTTTTTCTTTTTTTTTTTAATTCTGGCGATACAAACACCTCCATGTATCGCTGACTCAGCGATACGAGGCGATACGAACATGCTCTTGTATCGCTGGTCAGTGATATTGAGACACATATCATCCTCTGATTGGTTGAATAAATTAGTAAATTGGTCAAATGGTTATATTTACAACTTTCCCATTTTAAATCACTTATAAATACCATTCAAACTACACACATTTTTCACATCCCACTATCTTTTGTTCTATGTTTTCTTATTTTTTTTAAATGGATTCAATTAATAGCAAAAGTAAAAAATAACCACCTGAAGGCAATGTTTGACCCAACCCAATAACATAACTCAGGACACAACCACCACCTCTATTCAACACACAAAAGGTGCAATAATTTTCCCAATATGCCCAACTCATAATTTAACCAAACGATATAGATTGTTATGGTATACTTAAAAACAAATTAAACATAAGACTTTGCTCACTTATATTAGTATGAGTAAGTAAATTGTATATACGGGAAATTATTAAAAGTGCCAAGTGTAATAAAATTACTCTTTGCTTAATTATAAAAGCAATTTTGACTTAACAATTGAATTGGAAAACAATGTTGCAAAGTATCAAATTTGAATGATTGTTAAAACAATAATGAGAATAATGATTCACTCAGGCTTTCAGGATTGTAAGAAACAAATTGCAAATTAGTCATACTTAGCAAACAATCACATAAACTATTGTATTGTATTGTGTTGATTGATTTCAATAATAAAGATAGAACAAGTTGTAAAGAGACATATTCACAAACTATCAATTTTAATTTACTAAGGAAAACCTAACCTCACAATTTCATGATGTATAGAAACAAAAAGTTGATGAGAATTTGGTTAAGATTGAAAACAAATCAAACTGTTTATAGAAATAAATCAATAAATGAAGTCATATGGCAAAACATGCCAATCAAAACTTCAAACCAAATTAAAAACAACTAATGTTAAACAAGTGTAATAAACACAAACCCTGCATCCGAAGGTTAAGATTGAAAACAAAGTCAAACTGTTAAACAACTGTTTATAGAAATAAATCAATAAATGAAGATCACGAGTGGTTTACCCGCTCATGGTCATCATGAAATCAAAATCGATTGTTGTAAGAATCAATCGCATGAAATAACATATCCGTAGGTATTTTCTACTTTAACAATCATCACTTCGAATGTAAAAAATGGCTTGGTGAAGATGTTTTCATAAAACCCTTTTTATATCGAATAGGTCACAAAATTCTTAATTTTCGCACCCTGACAGCATAGGCATGTAAGTTATGCCCCCCCCAAAAAAAAACTCATTTTTTTCACATGTGTTCCCTCTTTAATGGAATTCAGATAGGACATAAATTACGCCTTTGGGACATAATTAATTACGTTCCTTCATGTTTTGTCTTGGTTTTACGTTCTTCCAAGTCTGTTTGTAAGGTGAGCTTCCGATCGACTTCCATTGTAACTCTCAAAAAGCATTTGAATTAGCTCCTTTTAGGTCCATACACCTAGAATACAATTCATGCTCAAAGTAGTTGTGTTTCACATTTATAAACATGTAAAAAACACCTAATTAAACGTATTGACACATAAATAAACACTAACACATCAACCTATATTCACAATTTTCTAAATTCCTTACCTAAATTTCGTCTCCTACCCAATCTGGCTTTTCTATTTTAATAACCTTTATCAAATCAATACCGTTACTCGCAACAAACAATCCAATGAGTAGAACAAAGGCATACTAGTAAACAAAGAGTCCGAGCACAATGAAACGTACATATGCCCTAACATAGCATTATGCTACGACTAAGAAACTGAAGCCATAGTCTAAGAAAGAAGATTTAGACTTGGTAAAGTCTTGGATGAACATATTAAAGGATACCGACATGAGAAAATATTAAACCGCAAATTTTTTTGGAAATACGTCCTTAAGCATTTTGGATCACAACTAGGGAATTCTAGACATACTTTCCATCAAGTGAACTCAAAGTGGACAGATATTGTAACACCCGACCCTCGCATCAATAATATGGTCTGCTTTGCCCCCAAGGAGCTCACGGATTTGCTTTTAGTTACCGGGTAAAAACTTCCCAGGGAGGTCACCCATCCCTAGATTGCTCCCACCTAAGCACGCTTAACTGTGAAGTTCTCCTCTCATCCACAGCCAATACGCCCAAAACGCGTTGTTGATGTTAAAGGCCAGACATTCCTTATGAACCAGGAATCTCTCCTGTCCACGGCCGATGTGGGATATGTGTAGGGTGTCACAAGCACCCCTGTTTGGACTCATCATCCTCGATGAGCCCGAGAAGTCACCATCCTTGGTGAGGTATGTCCCACACCTCGAACTACACAGGAGTGGCTCTGATACCATTCTGTAACACCCGGCCCCTCGCATCAACAATATTGTCCGCTTTGCCCCCGAGGAGCTCACGGATTTGCTTTTGGTTACCCGGGTGAAAACCTCCCAGGGAGGTCACCCATCCCTAGATTGCTCCCACCTGAGCACGCTTAACTGTGAAATTCTCCTCTCATCTACAACCAATACGCCCAAAACGCGTTGTTGATGTTAAAGGCTAGACATTCCTTATGAAACAGGAATCTCTCTTGTCCACGACCGATGTGGAATATTTGTAGGGTGTCACAGATATGAACAACAAGATTACAAGATTTGTTTACATGTACAACAACAAGATCACTAACTAGTGAGTTTGAAATCCTAGCTATTCATCTAGTGAGTTCGAAATTTGGGTGACTCATCTTCAAATGAGCGAAGACAACTAACGCAACACCAAGGTATTTGAAAGTGGATATGTTTCCATTCGATATCCACTCCAATGATGAGAAGAGCAAAGAGTTGCCATGACCGCAAAGAAAATAAAAAATCTAGTTATTTCACAACATCATCATCAAACGAGAAGAAATCCTCAAAATAATCTTTAAGTTTAGACGGCGAGGATAAAAAAAAACGTGTTTGAGTGGAGAAGTTACGAATCAACGAAGAAAAAGTAAAATAAACTTTGACACGATGAAGAGACGATTAATGTATGGAATGCAAGAACAACAAAAAAATAAAACAAAGATATGGGGTTTATTTAAGAGCCGTACAATCATTTTTGAGAACGTTATTAAGGTGCTGTTTGTTTTTTCTGCAGGAAAACGTCTGCAGTCTGCGGACCACATCTGCAGACATCTGCAGCAGAAGAGGCGAACCAAACGTCTGCAGTTTGCAAGAAAAAGACTGTCTGTTTTTAACATCTGCAATGTTATTATTATTATTATTATTATTATTATTATTTTATTATTATTATTATTATTATATTATTATTATTATTATTATTATTATTATAACCCACCCCACCCTTCCCAATCTCACTTTCCCAATCACTTTCCCAAACTCTTTCTTCCATCATTTTCATCCATCAACCATTATCACCTTCATCCATCATCTTCATCCATCATCTTCGTCTGCATCCACTGTCACAAGCCTGTGGTGGTACCGGGGGCTGCTGCGAGGGTGGCTCGAAGGGGGGTCGAAGGGGTTGCTATGAGGGCGATCGAAGGTGGCTCGAAGGGGGGTCGAAGGGGTTGTTGTGAGGGTGGCTCGAAGGTGGCTCGAATGGGGGAAGAAGGGGCTGTTGCGAGGGTGGCTCGAAGGGGGGTCGAAGGGGGGCCGAAGGGGGGGTCGAAGGGGGTAGGCTGCGATGGTTATAAGGCGGCGGCGATGGAAAACGACGGTGACGGGGGCGGTGTTGTGGAGTGGGGGCGGTGGTGTAGAGTGGGGAGGTGGTGTGTAGAGATGTGAGGGTTAGAAGAGGCTGTGAAGAAATGAGAAGAGCTTGTTCCACATCTTCTCCGTGCAGACGTCAGGAAAAACGTCTTCCAGAAAACAAACACTATGCGAAGTAAAAACATCTTCCCGCGTCTGTATGCGCGCAGATGAAAAGGTGGGGAATAGGTTTTTTTAAAAAACAAACGCCACCTAAGTATGGTGTTGGCTTGTAAACAAGAAATAAACTGAACCTTGAGGATGAAAGATATAGTTTGCATTTCTATTTCTTTTTATTACTTGGATGTATTTTTCCTGGTGTTGTAATATTATATTTTAATGAAATTGTTTTTTTTCTTTAAAAGTTAAATTTTTATAAGAGTAAATTATTATTTTAGCCTGTGGGGTTAGGATCATTTAACCCTATTAACTCAAAAAAATCTTTTAACATATCAGACCTTCGGGTTACATGTTGTAATAATTTTGACTTCTAATACTAACTCTGTTAGTTTATTCTTTTTACATCTCTGGGATTATTTGTGTAAGTGACTACTTATGTGATTACTAAAATTTACAAAAACAACCCTCGTAATATTATTTTTTTTATCATTTAATTTTATATTTTAAAATGTTTTTATTATCATTTTTGTAAATTTTTAATTTGTACTTTTGCTTTTTTATTATTTGAGCATTCCTTTTTATTTTAATAAATATTATTTAATTAATCACCATGTAAATATAAAAATAAATAAGTCATTTATAAATCTTTTGCTTTTTAATAAACAACATTCTAAATTAGTTTTTCAAAAGATTTCTAAATCTTTCGCTTCAATACAAATAAGAATTTTTTTTGTTTTTTTCCGTGATTCTTATGTTTATCATCCACGTTATAAATATGAAAATAATTATGTCTTAACTAAAGCTTTTGAATTTTTTTAAATGACTTTCTAAAATCATTCATATTTCAAACTTTTTTTAATATCGTTTATCATTTTTAAAATCTACCGTTTCATTAAACAATACAAGTTAGAAATATTCTTTTTGTGATTATGTTTTTATTATTATTTTTATGATTATTATTTAATAAAACGTATTATAAATATAAAAATAAATATGTCTAATATAAAGATTTTGTTTTAATAAAAGTGTTTTCCAAACTCATTCGTTTTGCAACCTTTTTTCATATTGTTCATCATTTTTAAATATTTTATTTTATTATATAGTAAAGATATAAATTTTAATGTAATAAAAAAGTTAAGAATTTAAACAACTTAGAAACATAACCGTTACAAAAATAACCATTAGAAATATAGTTGCTTCAAATATATATTATATTGTATTACTTACTTATAGTATCATTCAATTAAAGGTTTTAAAAGAATCAAAGTCTTAAAAATATTATAACTTGTATTGTATAATTTAATGAAAGAGATCTAACGAATGATTTTGAAAAATAAGTTTATAAAAAATGATGGAAAACCAAACTAATAATAATTTTCTAAGTTTTATTAAATAATGAAACAAAATACATTAAAATGGTTGAAATTTTTTTTTGAAAAACTAATGATTCTGAAGAAGACGTGTATGAAAAAAATAAAAGAATTAAAAAGTCGTATCTTTTAATAAAAACACATTTTTAATTGTATATTCTTTAAACATATATTAAGAACTTATTTAACTTGGAGTTGATTTTTGTTAATTTAAATAACTACATAAATAGCCCTTTAATGTTAAAAAAAACTTTTAAACTTTCCAAACAACCCCTGTAGTAAGAAAGAACAAAATACCTTTGCACTTAACTAATAAAACTAACAGAGTTAATGATTAGGGGCCAAAACTGTTATAAGATGCAACATAAAAAACTGATATGTCAAAAAATTCCTTTTTGAACTAAAAAGATTAAATGGCCCTAACTCCAGAGGTCAAAATAGTAATTTACACTTTGTATAATTAAAACATTGACTATTTATCAATATTAATCTCAGTTAAAACAAGTGTTACTTTTAACTTTTAATTTTATTACTAATAATAGTTTTAGTCTAAGTGTTCGTTAAATATATTAATTTTTTATGACATGACACATGACATGACGTATTAACTAATTAAAATAATTTATATAAATATATCACACAGTTTTTGTGTTTCTTTGTCTTCAAGATACTCAATTAATGACAAAAGCTTTACCTTGAAATAACTTTAGAAAATAATCTTTTATAAAAATAAGTTATATATTTATATTTTTAATTATAACTATATTATGTGTTATGTCACAAGTCATGTTACATGATACGTCATAAATATTAATGGAGTTAACGGACAGTCATTAGTTGGGATGGTAAATATGGACTCTCCTGCTATAGGGAAAGGAAGGCAAGGAAATAGGATATCTAATGTGTCGTATACGTGGAGGAGAAAGAACGTTAATGTTTTAGGGATAGGAAAAATAGACCACCTCCTTCCTAAGCAACAAATTATAACATGATACATAACACTTGATGAATTATTTTGTCGATTGACAGGTAACTCGGTTGGATCAGACGGATGCACCGATTGATTGACAAGTGAATATGGTTAATGGTAGTCGATCGTATAAATTGTTTTTCGAGGCAATCACCCCTATACCAGCTAGGCAGCACCCTCTTGACTATCGTTTTCCCCGAAAACAAGAAATCATATTAGTAAATGACGCACCTTCTAACCTATAACACAACCTTTTCGGATTTTCCTTAAGTCTTTAAGTAACTCTGATACTCTGATTACTAAAAATTTATTGATGATACTAAAATCAACAAACAACATTCCTCAATTTTGTCTGCTGTGATTCGAGCTGCAAAATGCAAGTAAAATAAAATGACAAAAGTCGAAACAGTTAAATAATTTTTGGGGAGTATTACTATGCGGTGAATAAAGCTACTACATATCTGATCTTGTACTATATAAAGATCTTGCTTTAAGCATTAATGCCTTCTTTATTCATGAAGATTGAAATATTGAATGAAAATCTATACAGCTTATTTAAACATTCTTTTTACTATTTACATAGGGTTGTGGCAAACTTTCATAAAGATTCCTTTGATGTTTTTGTCTCATAGCCTCTGGTCATTGAAATCGGTGCATGTTGCAGAAGGAATCTATTCCACTCTTGGTTGATCCTGAATATATAATCCACATGCATTTAAATATTCTTGATGCATTGATTTTTGGGCATCACTAAGATACTGCTCATTTGTTTATAACTATCATCCATCTTGTTAGATCTAACAGATGAATTATATATATATATATATATATATATATATATATATACACACACACACACACTAGGGTTTTGAACTTGAAACCAGAGTGGTGACTTCACATCAAACAATGAACACATTGTTTAATTATAACAAGGTCTTGGCAAACAACCCTGTCAGTGAATGTTGATAGATCAAAGTGAGAGAAACTTAAGTAATCGGCTATTAATAAATGCTAATCATTTGATGGTCAAGTGGTTGATTATATCATATTCTCTACTTTTAATCCAATACACACATATTTTTTTAACATTGTTACTCTACTTCAGTTTAAATAATTATCACATCTTAAATAACATTTGAATCTAACACTATTTAGAGAATAAAAGATAATAAAGATACAAGTAAAATTGTTATAAGAAATAAAAAAGTAATATAATATATTAATCTATTAATCAAGAATAATCAATGGTTTTTTGAGATGATAAGAGTGTTACTGGTACACAATAAACGAATTAAATGGCTCGTTGAAGCAAAATTGTAAATGTGTGTGATTATTACTTATATGATTTTAATACA
Organism: Flaveria trinervia; assembly: GCA_025506515.1. Classification (NCBI taxonomy): domain Eukaryota; kingdom Viridiplantae; phylum Streptophyta; class Magnoliopsida; order Asterales; family Asteraceae; genus Flaveria; species Flaveria trinervia. The sequence continues at coordinate 6,765,105 of CM046443.1, forward strand.
CTTTATTATTTAGTTGCATATAACAACGTCAAGAATTATAATATTTTTAATTAAAGTATAACATTGTAATATATAATTCAAAAAACTACCATAACTTGTATTTGACTTCTGATATGTAGCATAATACATGAAGCTTAACTATTAATATACAACATATTATTCTGCATATATATTCATCAGATGTATTATGAAGCAGAACTATATTGACACAACCTTCACCCTTAGATATGATAACTGTCGCATCATGATGATTTTATACACTTAACAGTACTCCAAGATCACTTTGTACAATAACCTATAACCGGAGTGTACACATACGTATGTATACGTAGATACATACATAAAGAATAAAAGCCTGTAGGTAGTTATGATGGAAGAGTATAAGTTACCACACATTCTTTACTGGTCCTTTGTTATCGACAATAAAAAGCATGGTCGTTGGAGGGGTCTTTTTCACCATTTCTGTAAAAGAAGGCTTAAAAGAGAAAGGAGAAAGAAAGTGCCTTCAAGAAGGCACTATATTGGTTCTTTGGTTTCATGTATTTGTTTTTATATATAGGAATTATATATGCCCGTACTGTCTCCATCAACACTATATAATGAAAATGAGTTCTCGAAACAACCATATATGCTTGGTTTATTGCAATTTGAACTTCGAGTACTTGGTAGTCATACAAACTTTGTAACATGTTATGTATTATGTATATGATATATAATTTATCAATTATAAATAATGGTAAAGATAGTGGCAAACTTTTAATAAAGGACTGTATGCAATTACTTTAAACTGTTGTTTGCAAAAGAAGAAAGTAAAAAGAAACAAATTACAAGAATTGAGTGAATTTTTTGAAAAGAGGGTGATATGCTTATTTTAGTGAGACTATATCTCATACTTGTTTTAAAAAAAAGAGTAAATTACGTTTTTCGTTCCTATGGTTTGGTGATTATAACTATTTTCATTCAATAGTTTAAAAATGCTCGATTTAACCATTATGGTTTGAGATTTGTCACAATTAAATCCAAACCGTTAACTCCATCCAATTACTCTGTTAACTTTTTAAAAATAACAAAAATACCCTTGGATTAAAAGTGTTATTATATTACATAAACAAAATATGAGTCCCACGTCATACCACTAACCAAACATTAACTCCACATTGAACCTAACCCTAAACCTCACAGCCACCACCCGCTGGCAACTACCACCTATGACTACATCGCCATCGTCACTCACCGGCTACCACACAGCCACCACCTGCAACTCCCTAATAACCACCACTCGCTCAGATTTGAACCTTACCCTAAACCTCACCTTCTACCTCTTTGACCAAACCACATCATGACCTCCCCCCGGCAGACCACCACTACCAACCCTCGGTTAGAGCTATTGCCTGCCGCGACATATTCACCATCATCTTCGTACTGTTAACCCACCACCTCCTAAACCATAAGCTCACTGCCACCCTTCTTCCCTTCTAAATCATTCACCATCATGGTGTTGGTGGTGGTGTGGTGGTTACAGATCTGACAGGTCGGTGGTGCGGTGGATGTAGTGATAGTGCAGCAAGGGTGGGGTGGTGTATGGTGGTGATGGCGGTGTGTCGTGGGTATAGTGATAGTGGTGTGTAGCGAGGGTGGCATCGGTGGTGTGTGGAAGTGACGGTGGTCTTGGTTTGGACTGGGAACTTCAACTTCAATGGCGATTGCTCTAACGGCGAGGCCGTGTGCGGCGGTGAAGCTCTAGCAGTTGGCGTGGGAGAACGTGGTGGTGGAGGCGGAGGCGATGGTAGCAGTAATGGCAGTGGTGGTGATGGAGGGGGAATAAAGGGTTGTGAAGAGGATGAAGGGAGAGAGTGAGTGTGTGTAAATAACAATTTAAGTCTAAGGGTATTTTTGTCTTTTTGCATACACTTAACAGAAAAGTTAGATGAGAGTTAGTGTCTTGGACTTGATCGTAACATATTTTAAACCACAGTGGTTAAATCAGACGTTTTTAAACTATTAGATGAAAAACGTTATAACCACCAAATCATAGGGACGAAAGCGTAATTTACTCTAAAAAATAAATAGAAAAAACAAACCCGGTACATAAAGATCTCTGAGGGTCACTTAGGCCGGTCTATATACACATCTCTTTTTTGCACTTTTCTATGAGACTAGTTTCACGACTAAAACACTTTAAGGTTTGTGTTGAATAAATAGATAAAAATAAACAAAAGTTACTAATATTCTTTTATATATATATTAAAAGGGGTAAATTACACGGATGGTTACTGAGTTTTACTCGGTTTTCAACTTTTGTCACTGAAAATAAAAAATTACAGATTTTAATATAATTGGCTTGAATGGAGTCTTATGAACCAAAAATCAACAACTTAAAGGAATATTAAATTGAATTGAGTTTATGTTTGGGTAAAATGTATCAATTTTAACATTTAAAGTTGTTACTTTACTATTAATGTTGCGAACTTTTGACAAATAATGCAAAAACATTTTTAACACGTTAAGTTAGTTCTAAGGTTAACATTCAAATCAAACATTGGGTTATAGGTGTCTTAAACGAAATAAAAACACAGCCACATAAAATTAAATATTCTACCTTGACGATTTAAACTAAATCTTTACACTTTGAAAATAACAACGTCTTGGTAGTTGATTTTGTTCATGAAAAAGAAAGAAACTTGCATTGATTAGAACGTGGGACAAAAAGCGACGACAACGATGATGGTGTTGGTAGTTTACGACAAACCCAAGAGACTGGGGTCATTGGGGATTAGAGTTTCCCTAAATAATCAAAGAGCGTTAATGTAATCCTCATTTCATGAACTACAACATGTAAAATTTGATACGAATATTTTGTTGTTGTCCAAACTGTAACTCTTTAGATCGTACCCGTTTAATAGTAACGCTAATATGATCGATGATCGAACATCTAATATCCAACAATTTTAACGATGGATGGAGATTTAGCCAAAGATGTGACGGTGGTATGCTAATGGTGGTTAGAGTTTGAGTGGCGATGGTGGGTTGGAGAGATGGTGGTTTGAAAAGAAAGGTAGTTACATATCGTGAACGAGTGGTTAGTTCTCAGTTCCTTTAATAAATACTACCGGGTCCCTATAACATGTTAAAAAAATTCTTTTCTTCTCTTCTCTTAACCGTATCAGTAAAAAGATGTCATTTGATTAAACTATACTACTACATTGTAATTTACTCTCGAAAAACACATGTTGTAAAATTATAGTAATTCATTTCCACCCCTACATAAAGCTCACCACCACCATACACCATACCAAACACACACACACAGACAAATCAAGATGTACAACAAAACAGTCAAACTCAACCTCTTCTACTTCTACTTCTTCTTCTTCTTCTTCTTCTTCTTCTTTTCATCATCTTTCACTGTAAGTTCTTCTCATTTGGCTTCTTCTTCTTCTTCTTCATCTTCCAATAATTGTCTTTTACCTTAATTTCTTATCACTTATTCTCATGACAATCCAATTAAACCCATGCAGGTTTCCTCATCACCAACAACCCTCTACACCACCACCACCACCGCCGCCGCCACCCGCCGCGGTGTGAAACCATCGGATTCATCAACCAAATCAAACCCTTTTTCACCTAAATCTTCTGTAACTCGTTACTGGAAGACACAAATCACTAATAAACTCAACATTCCTTCATTTCTTCTATCAAAAGCATCTCCACTTTCACCCTTGGAATCCTCATTATTCACAAAACTAGCCTCCAACCACTCACTTTCATCTCACACATCATCCTTCTGCACCTCCGCCGGAATATTCTGCTTCTCCGACACAACCACCGTCGACTCCGGCCACCGGAAAGACTCCAACTTCGCCGTCTACGACGGCAAACGCTTCTCCGACTACGGCAGCCACCGCATCGGCGGCGGCGACACCTTCAAGAACTACTCAGAGAACACCAACTTCGCCACCAGTGGCTTCGCTAGATACACCGCCGGAGCCACCGCCCACCGTGAGGGCTTCACCTCTTACGCCACCGATGCCAACGTCGCCACCTCCAACTTCACCAGCTACGCCACCGGAGCCACCGGCGGCAACGGCGACTTCACCTCCTACATGCCACGTGTCAACGTGCCGGACCTCCGGTTTGCATCGTACTCCGGCGACGGCAACAACCACCCTTTAACGTTCAAAAGCTATGTTGATGATACAAACTCCGGCAACCAACAGTTTATTAACTATGGTAAAAATGGTAATGGGGTTCCAGTGGGGTTTGATAGCTATGGTGACACGTCAAATGTGGTGGGGTCTACTTTTTCGCATTATGCTGAGCTGGCGAATAGGGGGAATGATAGTTTTAAAGGGTATAGTTCAAATGCTAATAACCCTAGGAATGACTTTAAGGCTTATGGTGGTGGTGGTGGGAATGTCGGGTCGGATACTTTTGTCGGTTATCGGGATGGGGCAAACTCGGGTACGGATACGTTTACGTCGTATGGGAGGAAGTCAAATTCGGGCAAGACGAGTTTCGTGAACTATGGGAGGTCGTTTAACCCGGGGTCTGATTCGTTTAGAGAGTATGGTAAAGGGTCCACGGGTCAAAGGACCGGTTTTAGTATTTACGCCTTGAATACAACGTTTAAAGAGTATTCGAAGACGGGTGTCACGTTTGGTCGGTATACGAAGTCGGGATCGAAAGAGGGTTCCGAGACGGTTAGTGGCAGTTTGGTAAAAAGATGGGTTGAACCGGGTAAATTCTTCAGAGAGAAAATGTTAAAGAAGGGGACGGTTATGATGATGCCCGACATTGTGGATAAAATGCCTCGTAGGTCGTTTTTGCCCCGAGCCATCACGTCGAGATTACCGTTTGCTACTAGCAAACTATCTGACGTGAAGAAGGTTTTCCAGGCTCGGGACAAGTCAGTTCTGGAGCGTGTGTTAACCAACACGCTCTCTGAATGTGAGCGGGAACCGAGCCCAGGGGAGACCAAGCGGTGCGTTGGCTCGATAGAGGACATGGTTGATTTTGCGGTTTCGGTTTTGGGTCACGATGTAATGGCTAGGACCACGGAGAATGTTGAAGGGTCAAAGAAAGAGGTGATGATCGGTGAAGTTAGAGGGATCAACGGTGGGAAACTCACCAAGTCAGTGTCGTGCCATCAAAGCTTGTACCCTTACCTATTGTATTATTGTCACTCTGTCCCGAAAGTGAGAGTCTATGTAGCAGATATACTTGACGTGTCTAGTAAAGTAAAGATAAACACCGGTGTGGCCATATGTCATATAGACACGTCATCCTGGAGCCCGAGTCATGGTGCTTTCGTCGCACTTGGACCAGGTCCAGGTCGCATCGAGGTTTGCCATTGGATATTCGAGAATGACATGACTTGGACCACTACGGATTGAAGAAATAGTTAAGTTTTTACTATTCATAAATTTATATCACGTTTGAGAATTCATTGTTGTCATTGATTCTAATTTTGATGTTGTTTTTTTTCATAGTTTTGATGTTCTTACCAAATAAACTAGATTATAATCCCGTCTTATGTTTGAATATCAACCTCTATGATCTAACGTGTACGTTTCTATCTGCTTGTAGTTTACATATTTATCACCTCTGTAATTGTGACATGATGCATTGATGCTCAAGATTCCAATAATTATACATTTCTATAAGTAAATTAGATTTATTTATCGACGAACACAAATACTTCTTACCATACACTTACTCTCTTTTAAAATCATCATTTATAATTCATTCATAAGATTTTTACTTATGACCATTTAGTTAGCAAATACATCATATTGCCACTGTCTTAATTAAATAATTTATACAGCTTTTTATCACTTGGTTTAATTTTGTGCCACCAATGAACTGTAAATGCAATTCAAATATAATATTCTTGCCTGTACCCTTTTATATTCGTGCAATTATAATTTTATATGTTATATCTTTCATTTTATTTAAATTTAAATGAATATATTAAATATCTTTCTTATCAATTTTTATTCACAAAAGAAGTCGTCTCTAAAAATTTTTATATTTGTTAATGTGATTCAATGTCAACATTTAATTAATTTCATAATTTATATATTCTTTTATAGATTTTAATAAAAAAATGTCTGTATAGCAAAAAAAAAGGATAATAGTGTACTATATATGTGTGTGTTATATACTGTTATTATAAATATAAGAGTTAATTACATAAATAGTCCTTGTGGTTTATATAAAATAACATGTTTGGGTACTAAGGAAAAAAAAATAAAAATTTGAGTAATCACTTTTAACTTTGTAACAAGTTTGAATATTAACACTAACAGACGTTAGATTTTATGTTAAATTTGTATAAAAAGAAAAATACCCTTTGGAGGGATAATTTTATAATAATATCTATCTTTTTATTCCAGGGACCATTTATGTAATAAACTATAAAACAAAAAGAAAACCCACTCAACCCCACACCCTCGTCTACCTCACATCCAACCACCCCACCTCCACCAACGCTAGCTATCGATTTGGTGCGACGAAGCCACAACCAAAATAAAACCCAGTTCCCCCACCTCCGACGACACCACCTCTAATCGCACTCGTGGTACCAAACATACCACTAGTTCCCCCACCTCCGGTGACACCACCTCTAATCACTCCGGTGAGTACTAATCAAATGTGACCTAAACCAACATAATTTATGTCCTAATCTTCTTCTCAGATCCTTAGAACCTAAATTTGTTTCTTAAAACCCTAAAACCCAAATCAGGCCTTACCTAATTAGGGATTCTTGGTGTTAAGGCTTGTAGGCAGAAGCTTTAAACTTGGGGACTAAACCGACGACTTTAGTGTTTGATGATGATGATAGTGCAATGTTGGTGATGGTGCGATGGTGGTGATGGTGCGATGGTGGTGATGGCATGATGATAATGACGATGATGGTGAGATGTGGCGGCGATAGCAATTGGTGGTGGTTGCGGTGGCAGTTGGTGGTGGTCGTCAATCGATGGTGGTAGTGGCTAGTGGTTGTAAGTCGGTGGTGGTAGTGGCATGGTCGATGGATATTGATAAATGTATGTATGTATGTGTCTGTATATATGTTTGTATATATATATATATAGAGTTATATATAAATATATTACTTTAATATAATTACATAACTAGTCCCTCTAATTTACACAAGTATTCTTATAACGTGAAAAGACTAAAATACCCTTAAACTTAACAGAAAATCTAACGTTCATTAGTGTTAATACTCAAACGTGTTATAAAACTAAAAGTGAGTACTCAAAACTTGTTACTTTTTTTGCTTGGTACCCAAACTTGTTATTTTATATAAACCACATGGACTATTTATGTAATTAACTCTAAATATAAATTTTTGACAACTTATAGGAATTGTTTGCCTTAGATTTTGAAATATAATCAAAGATACACATGAGTGGAGATGATTTTGTGTTAGTTCTTGCATAATGAATTTAAAGGGGGAGAATAGGGAAAAAATTGAATTTATACCAGTGATGCAAATATTCTAATTGAATAGTTACAACTTCACTTAAATGTATCCAACCATGAACTACATAGGCACAAAGCAAATTAAATAGCCATTTTAGGTACATATAAATACGACATGCGTACTTCATATTTCAACACGTTTATGATAATGGATTGCGTAGAATCCTTTGAAATAAAGTAAAATGAAGTAAACTATAACTACATAAACTATTTTACGGTTATTATTATTTTTCCAGTTTAACCTACTTTAATTTTACACCTGTAACTAATTTACATCAATTTATTTTAATATTGACCTAAGAGTAACTTGACCACTCTTACTCCACATGACTTTAGCTGTGAAAACATAACCGAAAAATATATAAAAATAATAAAAGGCTGAATAAAGTTGTTGTGCATGCTTGAGAATATCAATAAGGTTTCAATTAAGTTGGATGTGATGGTAGGGATTTGGTGGTGGAAAAGATGCAACCGTTGGCAGGAGCACATTCTGTGGAATTGAATGATTTAGTGTTGTCCTTTTGTGGTCAAGCATGCTATCCAACTGCTACTTCTACACACACCATACGTGACACCTCTTGTCCTCTTATATGACACTAAAGTGTCAACTAAACATGTTTTGTTTTACATTTCAAGACGTTTATGATAACGGATTGCGTAGAATCCTTTGAAAAGAAAACGCGCAAAACTGACTAAATAGTTAAGATATGTGTAATATTTTTGTTGGCTCTGATAACATACATACTTCATATATATTTCTACACGGCGAAGTCGATCATTTGGGTGATTTTCATATACGTACATGGGATTGGCATGTGACTTTCCCTTGGCCTTGAGTCAATTAGCGGGGATGTTTTTTTTCCATCAGGGTTGGTGATGCTGGGTGCTAGAATATCTTTTAACTTTAGATTTAAACTTTTGGTTCAAGTCGTAGAAAAAATGATTGTTATTGCAATCGGTAAACTAAAAGCTACAATGAGGCATTAGAGGTTATAAATTATGATCCTGAAAAGATAACTTACATTTTGTTTGATAACCATTCAAAAAGTATAACTTAAGTATTTGACTGAATTCGGTACTCGTCTTTTTTACTTACATTTTGTTTTTCAAATGGAACATGCATGTTTAAATTATTATTTCTAAATAAGTTCAAAGAGGAATTATATATTATATTACCGGCGGTGAGTGTAACCGCCGGTTGAAATAATCTTGACCGTTGAAAAATCCTGAAATTAAATCTCGACCGTTTAAACTCGACGGTTACGATAGTTACCATATGGTTATCGATAGTTTTCGACGGTTACAATAGAAACTTCCGCCAACCTCCCCACGTCGCTTGTAAATCAGAAACCTTCCTCTTACAACCGCCTCCAAACATCCTTCTTATTTAATAGGCACACAAGCAAAGAGAGAGAAGTTACAATTCTACTTTCCGATGCTTCTATCCTCACCACCACCCGCCATCGATTTAGCTTGGAATCATCTTACAAGAACATCATCTTCATTGTAAGTCTTTTAATCTGATTTCTCTTTGTTATTTGTAATTTATGTCAAGTTGAGGTTGTGAGTTGTTTACTGTAATAATTTGTAATTTTGCACACTTACAAGGAATTGGTTTGATTTAGCTGTTATTGTTGTGAAATGTGAATTTTATGGTTTTCATCGTCCTTACGGGTTCTTTATACCTCAAAGTCCATGCACCATCATCGCTTTATCACTCCACCTAAACTTGGGCAAATGCAATTCAATCCTATGATAAGTAATTGATGTTCCGAGTTGTCTTATATTATCATTATAGTCTTAAATTTTCAATTAACTATGATATTTACAAGAGATTTGCTCCAAATTTTGCTTATGCCTGATTGATTTTGATCATGTAAGGTGTAAGGTGAATCATTATAAAATTTCCTCGATGAAAGGTGAATTATTCTAAGTTTTTTATGTTAGTAAGTTCTTTACGACCATTAAAACTTTTGGTTTACTTGATTTGAATTACATGATGTCTATGAAAACCCCAAATTGAAGCGGACAACACAACCAGTCTAAAGAGGAGTTTCTTAGCCTATTAAGGTATCATCACCTCATTTTGTTTTGTGATGCTTATTTTATTTTTAATGCTGGTAATGGTTGTATTTGTTTAACTTCATGTTCATGTATAAGAAGTTGATGTAAATTAACTTAATACTATTTTCATAGTTTCAATCACTATTACTTATGCAGCCAATAAATCTAAAATATTCAGCTAGTGGTATTATGGTAATCAATATTATGCATCTAGGTAATCAAACACTAGAAATTACATTTTATTAGTTAAATTGCAACAAAGTGATTACTTATTGCTTTGTATGTGGCATAGAATATTGAATCTGTTATCACTTATACGAGATAATTTTTGATTTTATCATTTGTACCCCTCTTATAGATCTTTGGTTACTTTTATGACTATATTTAGTGTTATTACAAAGTTAATTGGCTTACTACACATATTATTTAAACATCTTCGCAGACCAACAAGTTGATGCAAGTTCACAGTTCAATTACCTAAATGTTATCCAAATTAAGAAAGCCTATAACCACAATTTCATTACTTGAATTAATTCAGTATCCCTCAAATGTTGGCCAAAGCAGTCACATGTGTGTTGATGAATTTTAATATGAGTAGTTGTAAGTTTGGACTCAAAACAACATAAAGGAAGTTTTAAAGGAACATAACATGATTAATTTGATTTAATGAAAGGTTGTCTACATGTGGTTTTAACAAATATGTGTTCAGGTGCTTTAAACAAGTTGAACAGATGGTTTCAAAAAGTATTCCAATTGGCCAATTTAAGACAACTTCCCAGGTAACTATTGGGCCGTTTTAAAGTTTTCAGGCATGTTTGACAGAGTGTGTTTGAGAGGCTGCAATTTGGATGAGTCAGAGAGAACAACACAACACAACGTAACAGAAGATCAAGGCAACTTAGCACAAGAACTCGACCCACGTAATAACCTTTATTTAACCATCTTGCAGTAAGTTACATGTAAATAATCACTCTTGTCAGGTCACTTTCTTGTTATAAATTTTAGATTAGTTATTGTTTTAGACACCTCCTAGAGTTTTATGCAGTATTAGTGGCAATTTTCGTGGTTAAGTGAATGATAATGTTGTCTGGTGATTATGGTTCAAAAGGAAAAAAAATATTGCAGTTGTGAAGTTGGACAAAAAAGAAAAATAGAGGCAGAAACCACTTAAATTGTATTTCTAGATCATTATGTGTGATTAGTGTGTTGTATCTTCTGTTTACCCCCATCTTCCTCTTTATTTCATTACCAACATCAAAGCTTAGTAATCAATAGTAGTGATATTAGATTGAAAGTACAAGTTAGTGATTTACTTTGTTTGTATATTAGGTGTGTTAGGACCAAACTGCATGAAGGAAGGAAGACCAAAATAAACTTGCAAATACTTGCAATTGACATTGGACAATAAACCATTATCCTGTTTTACAAACATACATCCACTGTTATACATCTTTTATAGACATGAGCTAAATGAGTTGTACCTTGAGCTTTAGTAGATTTTTTTGTAATATGCTAGAAAAATAGTTTTATCATTATAAAATTAAAAATACCCGGCCACCGGACGGGTATAAAACTAATTAGAGATAATTATGATCGTGAAAAGGTAATCCATTATTCAATAACCATTTAAAAATAAGTATATGATTAAATTCGCTACTCGTCTTTATGACTTACATTTTGTTTTTCATATGGAACATATATAAAATTAGTCTTTTCTAAATAAGTTCACAAATCTCAAGGGCTAACATTCAAAACTTTTGGGGATCGGTTGATTAAAACATTAAAACGTAGTATTCATTTGTAATCTATACAATATTTACACACATGAGAACCTTCACTGATGGGATCTGATGTTGAGACTACAACACCTGATCCACCTATCCAGTAGCTATCAACCGAAGAACATTGATCGATTGCACACGCGCTTCTCTTGTATCTATGCATTCGAGGCCGAGGGAGACATTTCAGTCTCGTTAGGCGGTTCATCGTCATCCCAGTTGGTAGTTTTGTTGTACTTCACGTATAGCCCGATTTGAATTGTCCCCGAAATTGCCCCGACCACATTAGGAATCTGTTCTTGTGAAAATCCCAAAACAAATCATCAAAAAGATGTAAAATTAGTGTAAAAACAACAGGCTATTTAATACTATGGCCCTAATGGACTGAATCTTATATTTCATATATACTAAATACATTACAAAGTTGAAATAGATGTGTTGGGTATACTGTATACATTACCATGATGTAAGGATCAAACTCAAGGCATGCATAACCAATCCAAACCAGCCCGTTTAAAAGATTCCGATGGATAAACAAATCGGCATGTACTTGACGCTCTTCGTCTTGATGACAGTTCTCTGTTTATCAGATGTTGTTTTATGGATCATGAAAGCTTAAAAGCAATGATAAGTTTAATATAAACGGTATGGTTTACAGTTTATAACAGGATTATTATAGATTTCTAGGCGGTCTAGAAAAGCATAATTGTTTTTACCAAGTTTTTGAAAGTGTTTTGGTTTCTAGAGGTAGCTAACCGTAAAAAAAATGTTGCATGTGACAGCTAGAAAACAAAACACTTTAGAAACTATTATGTTTTGTTTACTGTTAATAACAATACTGTACCATGATTGTTAGCGGAGATGTATACATAATAATGTTGAAGACGAGACACACGATTCCGACAAGCATAGATCTCGCAGGGTGCGTGTGGGAGAGCGTTAAAGTAACCGCGACCATTCCCCCTACAAAAATTGCCTCCACTACTAACACGATTATCATCTTTTTCTGCATGTTCAAGATTGGTGGTTCAAATAATGTAACGCCGATTTTCTACTATAAAGTTCAGAGAATAGCGATAAGTCATACGCACACGACACGCCCATGTGGAATACATGAAGAAGATGGTGCAGAAGGTTGCCGTGATGACGATGCCAACGCTGTTGACGGTGATGACGAGAAAACTATGGGGATGAACGATTGGGAGACCGTAGAACAGCCACATTGCACAGTTCATAAGTGTGGCAAGATATGGATCTGGTTTGAATGCTTGTACTGATTTAAGTCTGACAATTTTAATAAATGTAGGGCTGCAAATATTTTGTTTGTTAGAAAACATAAACAAGTAGAGTACAGTAATGTTATCATCAGTGGCGGAACCAGAGCATTTTAGTCAGGGTTTCTTTTTTTCTGTTAGTTATAAAGTTATGTATTTTCTATATAATAAAACCTATAAATTCTGGTAACGGGGGTTAGTTCGCTCTCTTGACGCTCCTCTGATTCCACCCTTGATTATCGAAACAAATGCTTACGTGGGAGAAAGATAAAGATATAATGAAATGACATTTCCTGCACAGGAATTAAAACAAATAATAATAATCAAACATGCATGAAATAAACAAACTAATGAATAAGTATGTTCTTGTGGTGATTATGAAACTTAAACGAAGTAATGCAGTTTCATGAAATTGACAGAAGAATTTCCATGATGAGAAGATGAAAAAAAACTAAAAAAGCTATCGAATCACACCCGTCTTGGGTTATGCTACAGATCATTAAACAGGTCAACACGAAATCAAGATACTTTAAATGTGTGATGTTTGATTTTTTTTTTAAAAAGAGAGATCATGTGTACAAACCGATGATCCCAACGATGAGTCTAATTTGATCGTGGTCCATCTGGTGTTTTTGTTCTAGCAAATCCGAAGTGTCGATGTATGTATGTATGTATGTATGTATAATCTTGAGAGAGGACAATTTACAGCAATATAAACATATGAACAATCTTCAAATGAAAATGAAGGATTTTTAAGGTGTTGATACTTAAGATGCATTGTTGATTGGGAGATACTTAAGAGATTGTGTTTGTGGTTGTACGGATGGTATGAATGCTAGTTTTGTCCCTACACGTATCTATTTTAAGGATGTTACATTTGGTCAACCTCGTGTCTTTACATTTGTAGGAAAAAGTTTGTTAACGTATATAAGTGACTGATAGATTAAAAGTCGTTCTAAAAAAATAATGTAACGCATATAGCTACTTCAAAAATCCGATATTTAAATTAAAAAGAATCATAGTATGAACATCTAACCTAACATGAACCAACTGCTGCAATTCTTGATGAGTCCCAATTTTTTATCAAACCTGAACTGCTACTCTCATGGAACCGATGCATGACCCGAATCAATGATTCAGCCTTCTTGCTCACCGCTGAACCCCCGGTTGTCGATAGCGTGTACAGCAAGCTAAACAAATCAGTATAACTTGCCAAGAAAGCAATCACTATGTCCCCAATATTGTTGCACAACGCCAACAAGATCGACACACAGTACTCTTTTGAAGCTCGTGATTGGGATGTTTGCAGCGTCTTGATTATAAGTGACAACGACGAGTTGTTTAAGATGATTTGAGACCCTTCAAAGCTTTTGGCTAATGTGGATACTACTGCTAATGAGCCCGTGGCGATTTCTGGTTTAGCTGAAGTGGAAATGTGGTTGAATAACAATGGAATGATCGCGTGTGAGAGCGCGATCTTGTGGGTTTTTGGGTTGAGGAGAATCGCGTATAGAGCTGCTAATGAATACATTATACCGCGAGAAGTTCCCGTTTGAATTTGTTCAATCAAAGCTGGAATTGCTTCTGTGATTGAATTTGTTTGGATAGATGTTAAGTAAAAGATTGTTGCTGCTGCAATCTGTTTACATTCATGCTTCAAACCGTTTTTCAGTACGTTTATGATGGAATTCAATCCTCCATGATTGATTATTGTTGTCTTCCCGTTCGAATGCTTCGAAAGCTTCAGTAATCCTGAAATGGCGTTTTCTTGTGTGGTTGAATCAGATGATGAAAGTAGGGTTAACAGAGGGGGAATCGCGCCAGATTCGATTAGAGTAAATCGATTGTAAATGTTTGTTTTTGCAAGTAATCTGATTTCATAAGCTGCTCTGTTCTTCTGTTCCTCTGTTCCATTACATAATCTTTGAACCAGAAATTCACTCAAGAACTTGATTGTTTCTGCATAAGCTCGACTACCCGCGTGATTCGTAGATGAGGTATCGTGATTCTGCTTTTGAAATTTGGAAATCAGAACTCCGCGATTGATGCAATATTGTTGAACAATATTCTTGAGGTTCACATTGGGGATAAACTCTGTTTTCTTCAGTTTTTCCCCTGTTTTCGGGCAGATTAAATTGCCCGAATTCAGCCATTTCTGAATCGAAACCCGATCGTACGTCTGACCGGTGGAAACAGTCACCGGATCCGTCATCACTTCAAGAGAAATCGGGCACCGAAAATCCTGTGGATTCAAACAACTGAGGGTTTCAACGTTAGCTTTTGCGACGGATCGATCTTCGCTGTTGTCAAGAACAGAGTATTCAAACAGAGCACCCCTGCAATACTTCATGAATCCAGCTAAACTATACAATAAATTCAAATCTCTTTTATCATCATCTACCAATTCTAACGAAATCTCTTCATTCAAGAACATAATTTCCTCATGACACTCACTCCAACTGTTGATTCCAAGATGATACAGAGCTCTTCTGATCATAATCGAATCGGGCTCAAACCCGTTTTCAAATTGGTTCAAAATCACCAACACTCGTTTCATCACATAATCATCCTTCAAATCAACCTCCATTGTCACTCTCCTCGCTTGATTCACCACCATCTCCACCAACTCCTTAACATCACTCGAAACTCCAATCGAATTCACCGGAAGAACATCAAGTGCAGTCGAAACAGCACGAATCATCGACGAAAACTGCATCGCTACATATCGACACTTCATCAACATCCAAACCCTCGAGCCACTTCGCGTGCAATCTTCAAGCAGAAACTGAATCTTCTGAAACGAATGATGAAGTTCTGAGAAACAGAGCATGGCGGAATGTGGTAAACCAGAGACTTTTCGCTCGATGATTTCGCTGAATAACATCGAGAGGATCGTGATCTGTCGAATGCATTCTCGGGCGTTTCGACGTTGTGTGGGGAAGAATTCCGATTGATGATTGATGATGGAGTCGGAGAGGGTGATCAGAGAGTGTAAAAGGGTCGCCGGAGTGATATGTTGACATGGAAGAACCGCCGGAAAAGTGAGAATCCGGCGATTGTTCCGATCAAATATTTGGATCATTGGATTGAATGAAGGTGTGAACATCCCACAAATGGTGGAAGATTTCGTTTATGTTGTTGATGCAGTTGAGGGTTTTATGGAAGGGATGAAGATCCCACACGTGGCGAGGATCTATGGGCTTTGGAGATACGCCAGCGTGGATTGAGGAAACTTTGGTGGGGTCTCGATAGAAATCTTTATACTTATAATAAATAAAAATAAATTCAAACACGTGTTATCATTTTTAATTATTTAATAATTGGTTTTTTTTTTTTTTCTCCTTCTAATTATAAATATTATAATAGATATTCATTAATTAATAACTATTCATAATTAAAATTTCAAATATATTAACTTAAAATTTTTTAGTATGTAACACATAGGTTTATTTAATCCGTATAACACATAATATTTAAAACATAATTATTTTTTTATATCATTAACCATGTAACAGTAAATTTATTTAGCCCGTATATTACACACGATTGTAATCTAGTATAGGAATTACGTGTGTGTAACACGAATGTATACTTTTGAATTTTTTTTAAACTTACTAACCAAAAATAACATAATCTAGTTTTAGTTTTATAATCATTATTATTATAGAAGATTCATAAGTTTTTAATTCCGTCATAAAGGCAAAGTCATTTTATTCTAGGTTAGAATTATTGTAAACGTTGATAATCAAAACGGGAAATGGTTCACATGGTATTTTGGTCATCAAAAGCACATTTTTTGGGGTTGAGTTTGTCCCTTAAAGTTTACTTTTCTCTTAATCCTAAACTAAGTTTGATTACTTATTAATTCCCTTGTATTTAAGTTTGATTACTTATTAATTCCCTTGTATTTCCTTAATTGACGTGGTATTTTTCGTGGGAAAATATTGAATCTATCATCTGCTTTGTTGATTTTGGGAAAAAAAAGTGCATTTTGTTTCTTTGATTGTGGGATATCTGAAGAAGGTTGAAATAGCTTCTGCTAGATTAATGGAGTTTTTGAGCATTGGTGATTTGCAACACTTTAATAGTTGTGGAACGGTAAGCTAATTGAGACACTCGCGACTTTCATCAAATCAGATTATTATAACCTAAGTAAATTCTTAACTTACTAAAAAAATCACACCACTTTATTGTATGTTTTTAATATATTTTTTAACAACACTACTTTAGGCAAAAACTCCATCAGAGTTATGGATGAGTAAATTATGTGTGTGTTTCTTCATCGAAGTTTTGGTCACCTAAAAGAAAATGCATTTTTATGAAGCTTATAAGTTATAAACAAAAGTAAATATGGTTTTCAAAAGGGTATATAAGCTTATTCAAAAGTTGTGGATTCTTTTAAAGGAGGAAATAATATATATAATCGTTACTAGAAAGTATGTAAATAAACATTAACCATTTCAGCAACTAAATAATTCATGTTTGGATGTAAACAATATTAGCAAAGCGGAATGAATTATTCTAAGGTTCTAATTCAGCATTCTAAAGTGGAAATAAGGTCCTTGTAAATTTGAAGTTGTAAAGATTGGATTTTATTAAACAACAATTTCTTAAAAAAAATTCACAACTTATCTAATTTCTAGATGAAACACTTTTGAACCGTAATATGTCATGTGTATAATGCAAATTGCCTGAACAACCATTATAGTGTTTCGCTATTTTATCAAGCAAACAACTCCACAAACACTTCGACTGTCCTCGACACACAATACTTCAATTTTCACAAATAAATCTAGTTCTAAAGATCTTTAAACAATGCTCATATCAAAAAGTGATCATAGATTGACAAAAGAGGAAGTGTTGTTGAACCAAACGGAATTGTAACATCCTTTTCAATCAATTGTGTTATTCTAAACAGATATCACTACCAAGATTGATTATATGTTGCAAATAAGATTTATTACCTTCTTTAGAGAAATATTTGTGAGCCACTACCATGTTTACAAAGACTGTACAACACAACATCTATCTTTCAGACAGAAGAACGTAAAAAGAAATCTTAGTGGAAGACCAAAGACCAAACCTGTGGTGTGTAGGTGCTCATTGGTCTTGAGTTGCATCAAACAGATGCGAATGTAACTTTTCCTTAATAAAGATTTTGTTAAAGAAGTATATTGTTTATCATCTAACAGTCGATAAAATATAAGCTTTTAAACCAACACATTCCCTAAGGTACATTTTTCACAGACCCAATAAAAAATCTGATGCATGTCAACATGTTCTTAAAGATTTATAATTCCACCATTAAAAATCATACAAATAATGATGATGATATCAATAATACAATCACCCTTTATATCTAAATTTAACAACTAGCCTGATCTGAAAACATGCACATTATGAAGACAATTCAAATGGGCAATGGTAATGATATCAAAATGGAAGATAAAGCAATACCTGCAACATTTCTTCCTACTTCATCATGCCATACCCGTGTATATTTCTGCTTGCGAAGACTAAATAGAGCTAATCCAGTTCCCCAAACCCAAAATGTGGGCTCCCGTGAACTTACATTGACCCGACATTAAGTCAACTATAGTAAAAGCACTGCATCATAGCACTAAGTTTGTCTCTCATGCCTTGAGATCATCTGACATGGCAGAAGGTATACAATGAGTTGAGAGGATATCCACTGTTGCAGCTTTGGCGGTTTTTGTTTGGAGTACCACTATCTGCAGAATTCATATCAATTTCGTACAAAAAGAAGGGTTATTTTAAATTCTTGTAACGCTGTATCTAACTTGTTATTGCGAACAAATGTCATTTTTGTAGAAGGGGAGAACAAAAGCTACCTGCTGATATTCCAATTCAAACTTTAGATATTCGTCGGTGCAGCTCTCTACCATGTTGGCTAAGCTTTTCAGATTCTTCACCGGTTGACCATTGAAAGCAAGAACCTAACAAACCAGATCAGATAAGACGAATAAAAATATGTAGGGAAAAATGAGAACAATTCTTGCAATATATATATATATATATAACCCTTAAATATATGGGGAAAAAAGAGAAAAATTGATGCAGTTCAGCAAACATCAAAAAATCCATACTTTGATGGAAATACTGATCACATTATCGCCTAAAGCATAGAGCCTAGAGGTTTTGCATAGAGGGAAAGTCGGTTCAACCAAGACAAGTATCATGAACATCTAAAATAGAACCAGGGATCAGGATCTATTGATCACATTATCGCCTTAAGCATAGAGGTTTTGCGTTGAGGGAAATTCAGTTCAACCAAGACAAGTATAATGAACATTTAAAATAGAACCAGGAATCAGGATCTATTGATCACAGGAAACAAGACACTGCAAGGCGCTTCCAATTTCCCAACAAGAGATTGCATACCATTATTAACTAGAAGGCTCCAAGCACTTTTACTACATATATTAATCACCTACCTTGTAACTAAATTGCATCTTTTAAATAAAGTAATTCTTTATGAAACATTGATTACAAAAGCATCTCAGAGCTAAGAATTTGCCTTGTTACAAGAATCATAACTTTTTTGTGAATTGAAATGAATTTTCAACAAGCATATTCAACACTGTGCAAAACTACATTCTTAACACAAATGCTGTCACTTACTGAAGTCTTGTTTAAAAACTGGTTTTTGTTCTTCTGTTTTAAACTTTTAATCATGTTTAGCTAATCTTTATGAAATTAAAGAGTATTCTTACTAGAAGTAATTCCTTTAATTATATAGCATTCCTCTAATCGTCATGGTTTGTATTATGTCTAATGCAGTGAATCCAATTAACCAAACAAGAAAACCTTAAAAAGCAGTCCTAATTTATTGCAAAGAAAAGCAGGCAACAGAAAACTATTATGATGGTGTCCTAAAATAATTTTCAAAAAACATAAATCCATGTTTTTATTTGAACTGTAAGGTAGTTGATCCAGCAATTAAGGAATTAATAACAATACTAACCTGAGTGTTGACAATCTCCTCATATCCAATGTTGATATCAGCCACAAGCACCTTCAATAAAATTATGAAACTTCCATTAGTACATATGATACGGAAAATGAATAAGAAAAGCAACTCAAAGAAAACCACAACTCAGGGAGCGCAATTAAAAACCTGTGAGATAACTACAATCTGTTCATCTGGCGACTTTGGTAATTCATGAAGAAGCTTGTCCAATAGCTTAACTGGAGCATCATATCCGTAGTCCTTTCCATACTGAAGCACTCACAATAAGTGAATTAAATGCAACTAAAACCTATATTTCTACAACACAAAGCAACTCATACATTCATACAGTTTTGTAAGTACCTCAGAACGAAGGTATGGAACAGATACGGTTGTAAAAACCAATCCTGCAATGATGTAATAAGATGGAGGTCTACCCTTGTTGTGTGCAGGAATTAGCTTTCTGTGAGTCTCAAACTTGATATTAAATTTCAAGATTTTTGAATCGCGAAGGACTTTGATTTGAGCCGTATCTCCGGTGTATTTATGAGATACAAGATAGCTAAAACCTATCCTCTCACCATGCCTAAAAGGAACTGAAATTCACCAAAAGTAGTCAACACCAAAGATCATCAGCAACCTAAAGATTCACTCACAAAGGAAGATGTTTTATAGTTTACAAACACTTTTACCTGTCCCATCATTTGCAATATCAACTCCATCAAAACTAAGAATAATATCAGATGGTTTTAGAACTTTATATTCAGGAGATGTGGGGTCAATTCTTCGGATACGAACACCTTTTTGGTTATCTTTCATCCCCGTAGACTTACGCAAATCAGGGTTTTCCATTTTCTGCCATTCTACCCCAAGAATGGGAAATCCTGTTTAACACGAAATGATTATTGATTAGAACACAGTTGATTAAGATTACACAATAGAAAAAAAGAATCCAACTTGAACAAATATTTACCAGTATATGATCCATTTCTTTCATAATCTTGGATAAAGTGCGTTATTACAGGCGTTGGTATGACATATCCAATGTTTTCAGCATCCTCATGTTTAAGAGACTGAAATGCAATACCAACACAATTACCCTTATCGTTAAACGCAGGTCCACCCGAATTCCCTGAGTTAATCGCTGCATCAATCTGCATCAAATTCATACACATTTTTATCAGTAAACAAACATGACTCAGGAACAGTAACAAATGATCAAAGAGCCTTTAATAACCTGCAGTCCCAAAAGCTCAGTTGACCCATGAACATAAGATAATATCTCTATACGCGAAACAACCCCGCTAGTAACCGATATAGTATCCCCTCCAATCGGATACCCCACAACCGTAACTGCATCTTGAAGTGCAGGCAAATCCCCAAACTCCACAGGGGATACACCAGACCAAAAGTCATCATCCTCCACCGTAAGCAACGCTACAAGATTACAAAAACAACAATACAATATCATAAACAAAAGCTATTAATTTCTCAATCACAATCACATGATCATCAAACATTCAAACAAAAGCTCACCGATATCGCATTCGGTACCAATCGCGAGAACTGTGGCCACATATTTCGTATCGGAGCCCCGTTTCTTGAGCTTCACTTGGGTATAATGCTCAACAGAGTGTGCATTAGTCAACACCCTCTTTCCACTAATCACAAACCCACTGCTACTGGAGCTAAATTGCCTCTTCCTCTGCCACGGTAACGAGAAATTGGGCTCAGTATGCGTGCAAAACACCTTCACGACGGCATCCATCGCCGGAACGACTCGAGCCATCGCCATCACGACACTATCAAGCAACAAACCGTTGGAACCACCGTTTCCATTTTCCACACATCGGGATGGTGATGCAGAAATTAGGGCTTTTTCGGGGTTTTCGTGAGCGGAGGGTTTCCGGCGGCGCCGGAGGTGGTGGTGGTGGTGGTGATCGGAATTGGGGGTGTCGTTGTTGAGTGTGAGATCTTCAACGGAGGTGGAAGATTTTGAGGGTTGGAGATCTAGGGTTTCGGGTGCTCCAGATTTAGGTTTTCGACCACGTTTCCGCTTGTTATCGACCATCTTAGGGTTCTTTTGCGATGAATTGATCGGAAGTTGCAGAATGAACTCCGGTGACGGCGGCGGCGGCGGTGGTGGTGACGGTGGTTGTGGCGGAGGGAGTGGTGGATGATATTATTACAAGTTTCAGAGGCGCGGAGGTTCAGATTGATGTGCGACGACGTCGTTTTATAGATGAAATTTCCGTGAAAGTTTTGTGTAAACCATTAACAAAGTTGCTTCCAACGCAAGACATTCGAAATAAACAAATCACAGTTCAAAGCTTTTGCGTTTAGATGTTTGATTATCTTTCCTGCGGTAAAGTAGATTTCTTGTTAAAGAGGTAACCTATCGAGTGGGTTCGAATCGCTTTAGATCGGTTTAATTGCAAATAGACTGATAAACAATCGTGTAAAGAGCCTAACAAAGGAAAAATAAGAAATTCTATCGGGGAAGGAGAATACCTGGTTAGGGGGAATACTCGTCGAGTAGTATCCCCCCGTGTAAATGATCCATGGTCAAACGGCCATGCATTAATGGAAAGAAGAATAACGTCTCTCGACATTAATGGTGTGCTGACTAAAATCATATGATGACCGTCTTGGAAAGGAAACGGACCCGAAGTTCCACCATGAATGTCTTGCGGGTGTCAAGGAAAACAATCATGATCTAAGTTGTCGTATAATGACAAAATTTATATGGAATAAAGGTAACTTCTCTGTTGTTCTTTTTTTCATCTGTTAAAGTCGATTCATAACAACATAAAAGAACAATCATGTCACGTCTAAGTTTGATCACAAGACCACCCCAAGTTCCACTTGTAGAGAGAAATGGTGGTTGTTTGTGTCAGGGATCAAGCAACAATAATATTTGAAGAGAATCTGGTGGAGCATTTCAACCACATAGAGGAGTTGGCTTCGGGTTCAAATATTATGTAATAATTTTAGAAATAGAATATATATTTAAAGTAGATAAGGTGTGTGCATGTTAATGTTTTCATTGTTAATAAAACCTTTTTTTTAACTATATACATACTCAAATATATAATTCTTTCAAAAAGCATGCAATCTTATTTTATGATTTGTTAAGTTATTAAGGATGTTATGAAAAAAAAATTCATGATCAGAAAGATTGTTCAGTCAGATCGTAGACCAACGTTCATTTTTACCCATTTAGAATTGTTTAATTACCGGTTAAACTGTTAAACCAGACCGTTTAGACCAAGCCTTAATTTTCTTATTTTTTTAATCCAAATCTCATTTACTAATTAGTAAGTATTTAAACTTTTAAAATAATTTATGATAAGTAGTTAAAATTTCATTATTTTGTTTATTCTTAACTACTTCATTTTCTTAATAAATTCCAATACAGTATACTCACAAGTCTATGCGGTTTGTATAGCTCACAAGCCTCGCAAAAGTTATGTTTTTTATACTTTTACTTTTCATTTGCGTATATTTACATAATTATCATGTTTTCCAATCAAGTTAAATCTCAGTTTGAAAGCAGTGATTAACTACTCGAGCTCAACCCATAAAATAATGATATGATGAAGCTTGAGTCAAAATTCAAGCTTTAGGTGAAGCACATCATAATCAAGTCAAGCTTGAACTTCACACTATATATAGACTACGCTTAACGGCCGACTCAATTTCACCATCATTCCTCCAAACCATATAAGTTTTGATGTTGGTATAACATAAATCATTCATCATGTCTTGGAAATCCAAGTGATCAGGTACAAATCAAGAGCCATGGTTGCTATTTGTCGTCCCAAACTAGTACTTGTTATCTTTCCATTGATGTCACATTAACTTTTTCATTACTTTCCTTTGTCGAGTTCAAACCATTTCTTTCAACCCACTACCTAACACCAAACCTCCGTAAGTGAGGTAAATCAAGCTTGCTAAATGGTCCAATCAGATGGTGATCTAGCCAATGTGGTCGTAGTCCAACCAAATTATAGCCAAGATGATGATCTAGCCAAACTTATATGCCCAATTACACATTGTACCACACAATTCCATGAAAAGACGAATGACTGCATGTTACAACTACTACATAGTTGCAACAAACTATTTGCATAGACCCATGGAGACAAACAATTCCCATCTCACAACTACATCAACAATCACCAATGCAGTTTATTAATGCACGTTAAAGGTCCTAAACAGGAACAAACCTTACAAGCAGGAAATCATCATAGGGCGTTTATCATTCGCTTCATTTCAGCAGACCTCCGAGGATCTGGATCTTCAATTGCTCTTTCAGTGAGCACATGCTTGATTCTACACATCGATTTCCTAACCTGCATGTTGATCAGAAGTTAAAACCTTATTAGGATATCTCTCAATCTCTCATTAGCAAGATACTTATCCGAATAATATCATGAAAACCAAACAAAGAATATGGGGGGTCCCATTGCTATGATGTGAGGGCAATTGATATGAAAATGAGAAATCAAATGAAATGGGCATTACCTTAGGCAGGCGTTCTGGGTTAGGAAACCTTAAGTTTTGAGCATGAAGCATCTGGCGCTGAGTCATCAGCATGTTCTTTTCCTTAAGCAGGATATACCATAACTTATGCAGATCATCCCATGACTTGAGACGCAGTTCTGATGCCTTCCAACTACGTCCTGAATTTTAAAGAAATTTATTTGCAAGTTGTATGGATAAAGAAACAAAAAACCATATCAATAGTGTGTGCACATAATAAACATACCAACATACGCATAATGTAGTTGTCACCAATCATGTGTATATCATTATCATATACTATACTTTTATATATAATGTGTTTATAATATGAAAATGCTACGGAATGAAAAATAACACCTCAAATTTTTGGGTCAAGACATTGCAACATTTTTTTGGTGGCCTTTTGATCCTAGCTCACCTTTTGACCATTACTACGAGGTGCAAGAGACTTTCCTAACAAATTTACTTCATCGTCTTCTCTTAAGAGGAGCGTTTTCAACATTTTATCCACAGAGAAACATTTGTAATTATACTTTAAATCAATCATATTTTAGTGAAGTGAGCATTAATTTTTTTGTTGAATATATTACACAACTTCAAAACAATAAAAATTCCAACCGTGTCCAAGTTTGATAGAACTAAAACTAATATTTGTTCACTCCTGGTTTAAAAATTATAAACAAATTACTTTAACAAGGATATGAGGGACTAGGGAGCAAATCTAATATCAGCAAAGTCAACATCTCACTTCAACGAGGTCTGTTAGTGATATCTATAAACTGAAATGAGGTTTGATAGTCATATCACTAATATTTGTAAACTCTAATGAGGTTTGATACTTCATAGATTATACAAGGATGGGAAAGTCTTAATATTAATGTCCACCTCAAGTACCCATATATGGTGGGTATGTCATTTCCTACAATAAGCCAAACCGTTGCTGCAAACAATACTTAGTCTTTACATCTAAATAAATATGGACATATACCACATCAAATAACTAGTGTCTCCCTACTTCAAGCCTACATATGTTCTTAAATAGATGCACATTGTAATGGATGATCAATAAATCCAACTTATGGCGCTGCCTCCGGAGATTTTATGAAAAAAAGTGTAACATTACCCAAGAGAGCTCTTGGTATAGACTATAGAGAAAATATTGGTACAAAGCTTATGATGTTAATCCTAGAGCTGTGCAAGTCAAAACAACGCACTAAATTCTAGAGTTTAAACGGACGATGATATCATGTTGAAACTTTGCCAGTTGTTTATATGTTGCAAGTATAATGAGTGTCTAGAGCAACAGCAACCCATGGCCCATGGGTATTTGATATGAATCCAACAGCCCAGAAGGGTTGGGTACTCGGGTGGACCCATCTGAACCCAATTCAGTCTAGTGGTCAATACATGGCAGAAGTAGTGGGAAAGGGTTAATTGTTAGTGACATGTTAGTGGCTTAATTTTAGGAGGAAGTAACTGCTGAATTTGTGTTTTAATATCAGTTATCTGTTCTAGTTTAGGTAGACTAGTATTTTGATCTTTTGCTTTGGCGTAATTGGAGATCACCCTCCTCAAACAGGGCTCCTATCAGTACTGTTTCATTTAAAGTTAATCAAGCCGACTTTTGTGTTCCTACCAGTATTACACTGTTACCCTAGTAATATCTAGTAGCCAGACACATAGTTGAACTTTCATATGGATCTCCTCAAACTGTCAAACACTAATTTATTTTAGGAACAAGACATGATAGCAGCTTTGTTCCGTAAGCACCATAAGTAGATAGATAAATCACACTCATTCAATTATCCCAAGTGTCAATCACACAAACATATATTAAAGATTAGAATTTCAAATACAACATGGGTGTCAAAGCATGTACCATAAACAACAGGTTTCTCATCCTCCGGTTTTCTATCCGCCTCAAAGAACTCCTCAAGCGGGTTATGTGCCGTTCTAACCGTGGTAGCAGCCGCAGCCCCAGCTGCAGAAGCTTCCGACCCCGCTGTCGAAAAAAGCCTCCTCCCAAAAACTCTTGTCAAAAACATGATTACACCAAAATGCTG
Source organism: Flaveria trinervia (assembly GCA_025506515.1). Lineage (NCBI taxonomy): Eukaryota > Viridiplantae > Streptophyta > Magnoliopsida > Asterales > Asteraceae > Flaveria > Flaveria trinervia. Next base: position 6,791,272 of record CM046443.1, read on the forward strand.
CATAAGACACCAAAAGAAATCTCAACCAATTATCCGGCATAGACCACATATCACAGTTGTAAGTAATCCAACTTTCCCTAAATGCATAACCCTTTATCCTCCTAGAGCTAAAGTCAGGAGCAAATCGTCGAACAGTTGGTGGGCATTAACAATAACAACAACAAAAACAAAAAAGATACAAACTTTAAGCGTACATCATAAAAAAAAAACGAAAAAGGCCCACGATTTCTTATGAAACAAGCAGAGTGTGCGCCGGTGAGAGTTATGTTCGACGGTGGTGAGTATGAGCGTTGAAATCAGAATACAGGTGATGATTTAGGGTTTAAGAAAGACGTACCAAAATCAAAAGCTGCTGATGAACAAGTGATTATAATCAAATAATCAATCGATTCTGCAGATCACTGTGAAGGGATTCAAGATCGCCTCTGCAACTCCGGCTGTAGGAGAAACCCAAGAGATAAAGATGTGTGTGATGGCCCATTATACAAGGCCCGTTTGTTACATGGCCCATATTTATGGGCCACATTTTGAGTTTCTTTCATCATAATGAATAATAGTAGAGTGTACAAACTACAAATTGGGTGATTTCTCAAAGCCTGTTTCGGTTTCGAATTTGTTTAGCCAATTTGTCTAAACCGGTTCCTGTTTGTTTCGCGGATTTTGAATGGTTGCGGTGGCAATGATGAAAGAGCTACGATTGGGGTGATTGTGGAGGCTGTGACAGTGTCAATGACTGTATTTAATGAGTTGGGGTTTTGAATTCTTTTAATCGGTGAACACCTTTAATTTTAGTTTTCTTAATCAGATAAATAGCATGATACACACCATGTGTGTTTCTCTAAATAAAAGGTTGATGTACAAGATGCATGTCTAGAATGTTAGTAAGAGTAAATTAGCAGTTGTTCAAAAAATAGATAAATAAATTTGATATGCTAATCAAATGTTTTGATTATTAGCAACAGGATAGGATCAAGGCCTCATGTTCACTTTGCCAACCCCCCCCCCCCCCCCCCGACAAATGTGGTTCCTAACAGGTTTGTATTATGTATATTTACACTGGTTCGAAACCAAAAGTGAACTAGTCAAACTTGGAGAAAAACCGGTCAACAACCTGAACCGAATCGAACCGGTTTTAACTTAATTTTGTTTTGACTTGAAACCAGAACCATTTCAGAAAAAAATGGCTTTGTGCACCTCTAAAAGGTGTGGGGGTGGGGGGTGTGGTCTAGTGGCAAATTTATTTAAAGTTAAAGCGGTGAAACTCATATTAGTGTCAAAGTTAGATGTAAATTAATTATGTTGTTTGTGATTGGTTTAAATAGTTTTCTACGTTATCGCTCTTGTAAAAGGACTAATATGGGCCAAGTTACTGGCAGCCCATCATAAGACAGAGGTACACAAATTTGAAGGGGTCATCGGTCAATCAATGGGTCAAGTGGATGTGAACCAAAAGAGATTTTGGTTGATCAATTTATGGTGAAGAATTATGCTAAAGTATCCTACTGTAAGAGTAAAGGGAGGTTTGACAATTTTTGAATTACAAAATGCTAATCAATAAAAGTTTTGAATCATTAAGAGCTAGAATATCATTTAATTATTCAAAGTCAAATGTCTGACCAATTCAAATAAGATGTCTTAATCATTTAGTGTTAGTATAATGCTTAACCATTTAAATGCAAATGTCTGAACCATTCAGACATTTGCTCGCGAAACAAACAGTTTGAACCATTAAGTGCTAAAACATTTAGACATCTGAATCATTAAGAGGTTGAAACAAATAGCCCCTAACTAATTCTTCCATTTGTATGTTTGGCTAAATGTTTTCTCGCGATCACAAGGATATTCTGATTTGGTTATCTTTTATAAGGTTTGTTTGGACTTAAGCAGTTGTGTTCATGATCTATTAAGTGTCTGTGATTGTGCTTTTGTTACTATTTATATGCTAATATGACAAATAATTTGTGATCGATTAAGTGGGATGGTCATTTCTCTAGGTAGAGACCTCATATATCATCAAGATGTTACTACGTTATAAAGAGACTCCATAGTGTGTATTATTGTCTATATGATTGTTTGATTTCAATCTATATGATTGATGTAAAAAGGTGTACAAATAATGTCTATGTAATTTGTCAAACAACATGTTATATTACAAGTTGTATAACTGATTTAGTAAATTTCAAATTGAAAGTGAACGTGTGTTATTATCTCGTGCTTTTCAGTTCGTTGTGCTATGTATTATAATTTTATTGCAACTTAGTTAGCACTAGGATTAAACCCCCTGCGTTGCAGCGGGGACATAAAACCGTATCAATTAGCACAAATGGTACAATAATGTCAATGATCACCAACACTTAAAAAACTTGTATTAAAAATACATAAAAATGAAAAACAATAAAACCGAACGAAAAACATATGTAAAACGTTTTACCACACATACGAAACATAAAACATATAAAACCATAAGTAAGTCGATATATAACAAACACGCTACAACGGAGTCATTAAATGAAGAAAAAATAAGTGTAAAAACGTTAAGCCATACATGCACGCTACGACGTGAAAACTGATTAAATTTAGACAGAAATGTAAATTCAAAAAAATATAAAAATATGAAAGAATATGATATTAAAGTTGAAAATAAAAAAATGTTGAGCTAAATTATAAAGATATAAAAGTAATGATTTAAAATATAAAAATCAAAAAGTAAAAAAAAAGAAGATAAGTACAACTAATTAAAACATATAGTATAACTTATAATGTATAATAAAGTTGATAATTAGTATATACATAATTAGCTAAATTTAGATCAATCAACATCTTTAGTTTTAGTTTGCATAATCAAATAAAATACATAATACTCATCTCATACTCCTAAGCTCCTCGTTAATATGATACCATATTTATCTTAGTTATCTAGGCTAATTAGATATTTGCATATGAATCGACAACAATCATCAACGTTTAGTGATAGTTTCCTAAACTTAATTGATTAATATAAGATTGTGACTAGATTATTGCTTAAAAAGTAAATTAATTAAAATATCAGTTAATTAATATTTTGATTATTCGCCATAGGATATGATTAAACCCTCATGTGCACTTTGGCCCCCTCTATGCCAACATAATAATGTGGAATTGTGAAATACGTGATGTGCTTTATTTATTATTTACTTTCTAGAAAGACACTTTTTTGATGTGAAAAATAAACAATAATTGACGTGCTTCAAAGTTCAATCAACCCATTCCCGTCGCCATCACTTTTCTAATAAAAAGAATAAAGCAAGAAAGCAAACTTTTACATGTAATTCCAAACAAAAATCGGACATGTAAACTCATCATTTGATTTCAAGGTGAACAATATTAATCAATCAAAAACATGATGCATTGAATCCGATTGCAAATAGGAGAAAAAAAGTATGGAAATAATATAAATACACTAGACAAATTGAAAAACTTGTGATCTAAAATACCATACGATAACTAGCCTAATGTATTCGATAACAAATCATGTTCATGTGATATTTTTAAAGATAAATTTCCATCTGAATACGTAATTAAACTAAAATACTAATCGATATGACTGGCCATGAGTCCATGCCATGACTCCGTAATACTACATGTGATCACACGTCCTAAATTTTATGTGCGATTCACTGATGTTATATAAAAGATAAAGTGTGTGGTGCTCTACTTCTCTTGTTAGAGGTCGAAGTTACTATGCATTCCATTTCATCGCGTGCAAAGATAGGATTGGCTATGGACTATAACGTTGTCTCAGAAAGCTAGCTTGCTGGTGGTAGGTAGATTTGTCAATGATTCAATCAAGATTAGAAGAATTAAGATTTATGAAGCTTTTTAATTCTAAGGTTGTTATAGAAACAGTTTATTATAGTAATCTCTATTGTCTATCAAAATTGAATGACAAAACATATAGTGTTTGTATATTAAGGACGTTTAAAAAAATAGCTTTTAAATGTGTTCCTGGTTCCCACATGATGGGACGAGAAGCACAACACGTAATTTGACGATTCTAAGTGTATGCATTGGGTGGTTCAGATCGTTTATTTGAGGTATATTCTATCATAATGGGTCATAAATTATTCGGTTTCAATTGTTAAGGACGTATGTTAACTTAAATTTTTTAATTAAAAAAGTTTGATAGGTAAAAGACTAAGGCCTTGCGTTAGCACCACTACCGGTTTATCGGCTTTGAATCATATTTGGTTATGTTTGTCATTGTATGTAAAAAATATTGATTGGTTTGTGTATACTCAATTGGTCATTATGAATTGACATATATCAGAATCTGAAAATTACTTAATAATAAACAATTCTCAGCATTTGTGATGTGTGTATTTTATATATATAGGGGTGGATCTATCCCGGGGGCCACCCACCCTAAATTTTTTTAATGTTATATATACGTTCAATTCTCAACCGCCCCATGTACAATTTTGCAATCGCCCTCTGTTAAACAAGCGGATGGACTTCAATCGGAAATGAAAAAAATACAACTTTGTCTTCTGTTTACATTTGATGTCGCATATTCTAGATATCACAAACATGTTGTCTCAAAGTCTTCAAAGAAAAAAGCAAGATTTATTGAATGCGGTTTCATTGGTTTATTCTACCAAACGTCAACTTGAAAATTAAGAATGGAGGGTTTCATAAGTTCTTTGATAATATTAACTATTTTTGTGAAAAATATAAACTTGAAGTGATAAACATGAATGATGAGTACATTCCCAAAGAAGCCAAGACAAAAGACAAATATCGCATATCGGCACGTTTTAGTATGATTGCTTCAATGCGGTTTTAGATGTGCAAATACTAGAGTTTGGGAGTCGTTTTAACGAGGTAACATCCAACTTACTTGTTTGTTTAACTAGATTGAGTCCTTGTGATAATTTTGGTGGGTTTGACATTTCAAAAATACTATTATTATTCGAATTGTACCCGAATGATTTTGATGAAAATGATAAAAGAAGACTTCCGATTCAACTAAAGTTTATATCGATAATTTAAAAGCGGATAGTCGATTTGCCAACTTGGATGGTTTATCAAGTCTTCTACACTTAATGGTTCAAACAAAGAAACACATTTCATTTACATTATTATATCTTTTATTGAATCTAACTCGCGTATTACTCGTTGCAACCGCAACAGTTGAAAGATGTTTTTCGGCAATAAAGTACGTGAAGTCCGATTTGTGTAATGAGATGTGTGATTAAAATTTAAACAATAGTTGTATTTGCTTTATGGAGAAATATTTACTTAGAAATGTCTCCATAGTTGTTGTTATGGAAAGATTTCAAAAAATGAAACATCGTAAATAACAACTTTAGATATATTGTACCTTTATTCTGTTTTTGTAATGACATTTGACGTGATTTTATTGGTTTTATGAAATTTAGTTTGATTGTCTTCTTTTTTTTTAAAATGAGCCGACCCGATCCAACCCGTCATGGACCTGAAATGGTTCGAAAAAAATATTATATAACGTTACCGCGTTAGTCAACCGACCTTTAAAAAGTTTCCGCCCCTCATGAAAAAAAATTCTGGATACGCCACTATATATATATATGAAAATTCACATAATTTGTTTTAATAAAATAAACAATTATCACATTTACACTACTACACACTACACACACAATATGTAAATGTACACTGCAGATAATAGTATAGTTTTAAACAAGAAATGAGTATCGTTCGATAAACACAATGACTTCCAATGCTAACTTGTCATCATTATCTAACTGATCAAATAGATTTCGATTATAGTTAGTCTAAAGATGATAATTATTTTTTATTAAAACCAAATTGTATGAAATTTCATATTCAAAATCTATATACGTTTACAAACATCTATCACTTTTATCGCTTCACTAAATAACATTTAACTTCCAATTTAAGCTTTATTGAATGTTCATTTGTAACATCAACTTTTAAAACTCATCATTCAAGACACCTCACAAGGACTTAAAACCTTAATTTATCAAATTTTTGAAAACTCACTTTACGTTCTCATTAAGTTTATAAATCATTCTTTTAGTTACTTTGACAAAAAAAATGTTTATAAACCATGTTCGGTTTCTTTGGTGATTAAGTGATTAATTTAACGATCGCTCACCCTTAACCGTTCATAATCTCATGGAAATCCGTCTATATAAAATGCATCATATAAACATAATTGAATAAATAAAGATGCATGAATCACTTTTGTAGATTTGTTTATACAAATTACGTTCACATAATTCACCCAAATCTATACTATCATATGACTTATTTATAGAAATTTACTGGTACATGTAAAAAAAATATATAAAACACTTTTTATTTATCTAATTACAATTAGTTACAATACAAATACACTTGAAATAAGTAAAATGCAAGAAAGATGAAAGAATGTGATGATGAAGAAGAAGACGGGTAAATATTTGTTGGAATTTTGGACACAAAATAATTATATTTATATGTTTTTTTATATAAATAGTTATTTATTTATTGGTTTAAGTTCTTATTTTGCAATGAACTATACCGTGTCCAAACTGAAGCTAAGATGAATTGAAATCGATGCTCGAAATTGAGTGGTCGGAATGAATAAAGTGAAACTTGGGTGATTATAATAGAAAATTTGAATAACATGGATGTTTTATGTTTGATCAAGTCTTTTAATAAATATTATAAATGTCTATTGTGGATCATAATTTTTATTAAAATTTATATTAAACTTGTCATGAATAAAATAAAAGTTTTAATTTGGTCTCATAAAACATTTCATAAATCAAATGGGAGTTTTGATTGTGAATAATAAAACTCACATTAATATGAATTTATTAGCATGAGTATATAAACAAACTCATGATGATAAAAAAAGAAGAATAATAAATTTATTCTCCTTAGTATCCAAGTTATATAGAAATTTAGAGATGAGCACTCTTTAAATTATTCTTCCTACATCATCAACTTTAATCTTGTTCCGTATAACTTCATAACACATATACTTTACCCTGTGATCTCTTGGGCCGATGCACTATCCCGCAGTACATATTGCTTTGGCTGTTGTACCCTGGGAAATAGACGCGTTGTCTTGAGTAGAGACGCGAAATCTGTTTTAAGGGACCCGTGTCTAACACGATCCTCAGCCACAACCGTTAATCTTTTGTTTGTTATTTGGTGTAGTCAAGAGGTATACTTGAAGACTCGAATGTGATGAAGACTCGAACGTGATGAAGACTCGTGTCAAAATACTTTATGAAGACTCGTTGAGTATATACTAAAGACGAATGTTCGAATCAAGTTTGGTACATAAATATTACTTGTATTTTTTTTCTAGTCGTATTTGTAAACGGTGTTGTACTATAATATTTCATATAGCTAACGGGAGTATCGTTAGAATTAATATTTTTAATATAAAAGTGAACCTATTTTCTATAATCTTAAAACAGATTTCGTGAATTTATTTTAAAAAAACCTATTACTATGTTTTTTTTGGGTTCACAAAACATTAAAGAAAATATTAGTTGAGATTTTTGTTGAAAATCAAACAATATTTTTTGGGAAATAACGTAGTACAACGTCGTGTTTGGATTTTAATAAAGATTGGAGTACAATCTAATATCCAAAATACCATATTACCAAATAAATTATGTTGATTCTATCATGTGTTAAAACATTTTTATAAATGTTTAACAATCTAACATGTGTGTTAGAGATGATTTAATTTCTAAAAGTCATTAGAAAGTCATGAGTTTATAGTTTTAAAACTATTTATGACTACAATGATTTGAGCAAAATCAATTTTGTTTTAGAAAGAAATTAAAACTAGTGTTTTGCAACAACAAAAAGAGAAATAGCATTTCTTATATGAGACGAGAAGCTTATAAACGATTTTGTAATCGTTTAGTTCTAATGAGCATGTTAGAAGCGGTTTTATTGTATATAAACCGACAGGACTAAAAACAATATTTTTGTAGTTGTTTATTTCTAACAAGCGTGTTAGAACCGGATTATATTTTATATATCAAAAACTTTAAAAACGATTTGTGTAATCGTTTATTTCTAACGAGTAAGTTAGAACATGATTTATTTTATATAAATTGAAAAGCTTTTAAAGCGATCTTTGTATTCATTTATTTTCTAATGTGCGGGTTAGAAGTGGTTATTTTAACCAATAAGCTTAAAATGATATTGTGATAATTTATTTTCTAATGAGCGTGTTAGAAAACGGTTTATGTAATAAAAACCATAATATTTAAAATGATTGTTGTAATCATTTGCTAAAAACGGTTATGTGTAAAAACCGAAATGTATTTAAGAAACTTATTTATTATCATTTATTTTCTAATAAATGTGTTAGAAACGGTTTATGTAATAAAAACCATAATATTTAAAATGATTGTTGTAATCATTTGCTAAAAACGGTTTATGTGTAAAAACCGAAATGTATTTAAGAAACTTATTTATTATTATTTATTTTCTAATGAATGTGTTAGAAACGGTTTATATTATAAATCCAAAAGTATTAATCAAAATATCAAAAGATATTAATTAGTATAATAATACTATTTTCGGATTTTATGGTCACGATTTTTGTGATAAAGACATAAAATAAATACGGATATATATTTAAAATAGTTGCAAAGCTATGAAATGTTTTGAATGAATAAAACATGTGTTTTACAATCTAAAACGGTTAACTACTCATGGGAGAAGTAGCATATCTCGAACCAAATAATAGTCTCGATGAGATTATTCAAGAAAAAAAACAACTTGAGGTTGTTGTGAATAGAAATAATTATTCAAATACAACTACTTATGAATAAGATAGTGTATGCATAACGTTGTTTTTTTTACTATTTAAATTAGAGTTTCAAGATAAGATGAAAAACTTGATCGTATGAGTGCATGAAGTATATTGAGGGAGTACCTCAAGATATGCCATAAAATTGATATCATTGCTAATGATGAAAGTGTTATAGATAATAACACTTTGAGATTTGATGTCTAGATGTAACTTTTATCCGTTTTAAATTATTATTAAAAAAATGTTTTACACTTTACGTTTTATTTTTGTTTGTATTGTTATTTGTGTTCAATATCTTAAGATAACACATGCAATATTTACAACGAAATAAATTAATTTCTATTATGACTTTCAAAATGATTTTGAGGGAAATAATTTAAACGGATATATATATAACTTTAAACGGATAGTGCAATAAGAGATTTGCATAGAAAACAACTTGAGAGTTGTTGAATTGTTTTAAGTGTCAAATAGACATCAAATGTCATACAATATCATGAGATCAAAAATATGATAAGTGTATCATGAGATCGAAAATATGATAAATGTATTAAGATGAAATACACAAGTATGAGATATACCGATAAACTTCATTTGAAAGTATCATAAACATTCACAAGTGTGGATAAATCTACATATGAAAGCAATATATGTTATCTTTAATGAATTTTACTAAATTCATTTTGAAAGATCTAAATGTTGATGCGTCTACCATCTTAATGTTGTTAAAGTTATGTGGAGGATTTTTCTTTCGTTTGAGAAAGTATCCTGGTTATATATAGATTAAAGGGAACAACAATACATGTGTGCCAATAACTCTAGGCAAAATTTGTGAATTGCGTATTATTTAGTGTCAATGTGTTTGACCCTATCTTAATGTAATATTGATTGTAGACGAGTTTCATTTATCTTGTTAATGATAAATGTGTTCACCAAAGTGAATTGAATCAAGACTTATTACTAAGTCTTTATAAGTCAAAGGGAAGATAGTGCCCTTTGCACTTCGCACACTCGACTGTTATGCTTGAAAGTCGGTTGAGTAGTTTTGAAAGATGCTATTGAGATCTTGGTCGAGTTATGTTCCTAAACCGAATGATAACGAATAAGTATCCTGATTTGTCTATAATAAGATATGGATATGGACAAGGGATAATGTGTTATTCCTTAAAGTTGTGAAGGATCAGAATGATGCATCTTCTATTCACATGCTAAAGTACTGTAGTCTAAAGCATGCTAGCCTAGTACTTATCAATTATGATACTCTAAGGAAGTCAATTATGTATAGACAAAGTTGAAAAAGGATATTCATTCCTTTCAAGGAGGTTGATATAACCAATGGAAAACTTAACTAACTAGATAATGTTATCAACTCCTAATGAGGAGGACTCAATCTTCTAGCATTGTCCGATAAATACCTCACTTTGAAATCAAATTGCAAGAAATGTGAGGGAGAGGTCATTTTAGAAATGACCATTTAGGGTATGTAGAAATGATTTTGTGAAAAGTTTTCTCAAACCTATTTAGAAGGGAGAAGCTTTTATTACCCTATATGAATGTTATTCAATAACACTTAAATGTGGGGGTCTCTCAAACCTATTTAGAAGGGAGAACCTTTCATCAATCCATATGGATGTTATCCAATAACACTAAAATGTGGGGGTTTCTTGCATTTTAAAATAAAATGTTAGCAATATGGATTTTGACAATCCAAAGATATTGCAAACACATGATTTAGTGTAGTACACAAAGGTCCTAAGAAGTCTATGATAGACTTAAATTCTAATTGGTTAGATTTAGAATCTCGATAGATGTCTACTACTAAAGACATAAAAGAGATATGTTCGTCTAGAAATAAAAATTGTATTTTTCAAATACACTCAGAAGTTTCACAAAAGACATTATTAACTTACGAGTTAAGAACACATCATGAAAACTTATCTCGATTGAAGTTATCTATATCGACTTGACAAAGTAATAGATAATAATTTTGGATCCAAACAACTAGTGGGTTGAAACTAGATGAGATAGAGGAATTGGACTAAAGCCCCTAGAAAAAAGGGGAATATGAGGGAAACCTAACCTAGTTGACTGGAGATCCCAAGATCTAGGTTCAATAGGACAACTTAATCATATGACCAACGGAGTCACTACAGGGGAGTAACCTAAAATGAAAAAGGGAGTGACAAACTTCCTAGTCCATTCACTCTGGGGGAGTACCCCGAACCAGTGACCAAAGAAATGTTAAGCATATTCAGGTTAGATGATTATGAGTATCAATGTAACCATAATGCTTTTAATGATTCATGGAATCACCTATGTTAGAGAGAAGTGGGGTCGCTTCGAATGGATTTTTGGGGTGGCACAAACCCTAGAGCTCTCGCAGAACCAGGATAGTGATCCATGACCATAACGGACACGACAATGAGGGGATGTGCCCGACTAGGGAGAGTCTTGTGTGAATGTATATTGTCGTCTACACAAAACGGGGTATGTTCAAAGACATCGCGTCTACACACCACCAGTAGGCTAAATATGCTTCACAAATGAAGGTTCAACGGGAACACCAACCTATCCTACACACACAATATGTAAATGTACATTGCAGATAATAGTATAGTTTTAAACAAGAAATGAGTATCGTTCAATAAACACAATGACTTCCAATGCTAACTTGTCATCATTATCTAACTGATCAAATAGATTTCGATTATAGTTAGTCTAAAGATGATAATTATTTTTTATTAAGACCAAATTGTATGAAATTTCATATTCAAAATCTATATATGTTTACAAACATCTATCACTTTTATCGCTTCACTAAATAACATTTAACTTCCAATTTAAGCTTTATTGAATGTTCATTTGTAACATCAACTTTTAAAACTCATCATTCAAGTCACCTCACAAGGACTTAAAACCTTAATTTATCAAATTTTTGAAAACTCACTTTACGTTCTCATTAAGTTTATAATCACTTTTAGTTACTTTGACAAAAAATGTTTATAAACCATGTTCAGTTTCTTTGGTGATTAAGTGATTAATTTAACGATCGCTCACCCTTAACCCTTCATAATCTCATGGAAATCCGTCTATATAAGATGCATCATATAAACATAATTGATTGAATAAAGGTGCATGAATCACTTTTGTAGATTTGTTTATACAAATTACGTTCACATAATTCACCCAAATCTATACTATCATATGACTTATTTACAGAAATTTACTGGTACATGTAAAAAACAATATATAAAACACTTTTTATTTATCTAATTACAATTAGTTACAATACAATTACACTTGAAATAAGTAAAATGCAAGAAAGATGAAAGAATGTGATGATGAAGAAGAAGATGGGTAAATATTGGCTAAAGGTTCGTGTTCAACATGCTCCTTAAAAACAATATCGAGAGTCCCAATAGAACTTATTTGCTTCCAAAGATACAACCACTAAAGAAGTCAATACTGTCAGAATGATACGGAAACCAAAATTGATGCCTAAAAAGATGAAAATTTAGTGACGAAGATTGTTTGAGTTTTAGAGAATAATTAAGAAAGCTCTTTTATGTTTGTGTTTGGGTGTCTTTGTCAAACACTAGTATTTATAGTGAAATTTGAGCTAAAACATTTGTGTCACCATTAAACAAAGAAATGCTTTAAACATCTTTAATGTCATTCAATTGTTCTTGTAAAATATATGAAGTATTCAACTTGCTATTTCAATTAGCCTTTTGTCTGACCAGTACAACGGTTTCAACTGTTGTGTATAAACGATAAAACAGGTCTAACAACAACGCGTGAGCACATTGCTTGCGCCAACTCGTGTCCCATGATCTGGTGTGTAGCACCAACTCGCGTGCAATACCCTTCGCACAACCTCAATACTCGCCACTTTGCACCGTGATATTTGTTGCACCATGTTGGAGGCACCACACAATCTTATGCACCATGTTGCATGCGCATTACCTGCGCAATTCGGATGAGACTTGAGGTCTTGCCACGTGCCCACGATTTAACTAGTCACATGCCACCGCCTCTCGTGTGCGCAATCAACTACCAGCCGCAAACAACCTATAATACAATAAGGTAGCTCTTGATGATGCGAGTGTGCGAACTACAAAGTTTGACATCAACGTAAAACATTACGACCATCACCCACGCCACACGTGCACGTGCAACTTTTAGTGCTTTATATCCTATACGATCCCACTTGTATCTTCTAAGAAAAGTTATGTCTCTCCTCATATATGTATTAGAAACCTAAGCAACAACCGTGCAGGATCGTTGAAGGGTGTGAGTTACAACACAACAACACAAAGAGGAGATTAACCAAACTTTAATCAAACAGTAAACTGGATTAACCAAGATAAGACACTAAGAACACAAGTAATGAAAGAGAACACAAAGAACACAAGTATATGGTTTTCAAGAATGTAGTATATTGCTTTATCTATGTTCTATTACAAGTGTTACAAAGCATAAATAAAAGATACAAACATGAGATACTTATACTACATCCTATAGCTGGTTATACTTTGAAAGCCAGCTGGATACAATTGACTAGACACAACAAAATCAATTGTAGAGTCAAAAGGCAGATTGCCTTTTGACTTGTGACTATGACATGCCATAGCTCACATCCTTTTCTATTACAAAAGGATAAAGTACATAAAGTAGAAAGTATACAGACTCAAGACCTCAATGTACAGTTACCAAAAGCATGAATCTTTTCACCAAACCATGTTAGTTGGTGACTTGCAGAGTTGCAACGGAAAGGTGTCCAGCTTTATGGAACAGTGCATCAGATAAAGCATATGTTAAAAGTCTTCGGAAGAAATCTGTCTTCATGAACTTGAAGCTTCGGAAGACTTTGTCTCTGAGGCTTCGGAAGACTTCGTCTTTGGCTTCGGAAGATGTTGGTCTTGGCTTCGGAAGATTTCACACTTAGAGTATTTCTGTTGCACATGTGAAACTTCCGAAGCATTCCACTTCAATGCACTTGTGCAGCATGCAGGAGAGACTAAAGATGTTTAGGTTGCATCAGCCTCTTCATTAATCTCTACAAACTCCCCCTAGGCTGATGCTACCAAAACACTTAGAAAATTCAGATATTAACAGTCCTCATTAGAATGATCACCATTCCTTTCTTCATAAGTTGATCAGGATCCTTCAGGCTGTCAAAGTGTCTTCTCATGTCAAAGAGATCATGCAGAGGCAACTGAAACATATCTTGCCATGTATAAATGTCTTCAATGCCTTGATCTCTAATAACATGCCATCTTTCTTGATTTGTGGTGTATGTCCAAGACAAGATGGGTCTTCCTGATGCTAGAGGAGCTACTAAAGTTGGAGTTGGTTGAGCATCCTCTGGCTGCACATCCTCAGGTTGTTCTGATTCATCCTGAGGTTCAAAAGAGGATGCAGGCTTCTTCTTCTTCTTAGACTTTGGTTTAGAAGCCATCCTCTTCTTTCTCTTTCCAAATTTTAACTGAGAAGACTGGCCTGCAGCACCAGATTGATCTTCACTGTCTCTCTCAGTTGGGACTTCCTCTCTCTCAGGCTCAGAAGGAGAGGGAGGTTGACCCTGCTGTGGATTAGAAGATGAAGCTTGCTGAGCATTAGCAGGAGGTCCGGTTGTGTTGTGTTGTTTGTTCAACCTTAACCTCCACTTCAGGTGGGGCCTGACTTGGAGTGGAGTGTAAGTCAGTGAGCACTCCACTCTTGATCTTCTGCTTGATTCCCTGATATGCTCATCCATAGTGGATAGAGACATGGGTCCAAGTCTCCTTCTGGAGAATCCATACAACTTCAAGAAGCTCATCATCCTCTGCATATCAGCAGACTTCTTCATGCTCTTTTGGATGATGGCTCTTGACTTTGCAGCTTCTTCCCTCATCTTCCTTTTTGTTGTCTTTCTTTCCTTGACTAGCTCAAGCTCAAGTTGTTTTAAATACTCAAACTCAACATAGTCATAAGGTAAGGGAAGGAGTGCATCTGCCTGATAGAAACCTGTGATACTCAGGTAGTTAATCATCTTGATTCTGTCTTCTTCCTTATCTACCTGAGGTTCTTGTTGAACCACATCCTCTTGTTCAGGGCTTTCTTGAACTGGTGAGAGGGTAGGCATACCTCTGTACAGTCTTTTTCTTTTTCTTTCTTCTTTGATTTGTACTAGGAGTTCTGCATCTTCTGCCTCCTTCTTCTCTCTTGACCTTTCCAGATACCAGCTCGTTCAATTCATCCAAGGGGAGAGAAATGATATTATCTATGTCATAGTTCCTAGTCTGCAGATAGTTAATCCTGACTGCCTTTAACTCATCATTCTGAGTATCTGGTCTGGGGGCAGCCCTGATTGCAGACTCCATGAGTCTTGGAGACTCAGTAGAGGAACTTTCTCCCCTTAGCCTCCTTTTCCTCTCTCTCTCCTCCTTCTCAATCTCCTCAGATGTCATTTTTCTTTTCCCTTTGTCACTCACAGACCTTTGTGACTCAGGGTGGAGAGAGCTTTGGCCTTCATTGCTCATTGCAGCATCTGAGCTCAGGCTAGAGAGAGGTTGAGAAGCACCTTCACCAGCAGGTGTCTCAGAAGGAATGTGGATCTCTGCAGCAGTTGGAGATGATGAGACAAGGCTCTCAGGTTCTGTCACTAGGCCTTCAGTCAAGGTTTCCCCTATGAAGCTAATCTTAGGGTCTGCCTCAATCCAATTGACCGATGACATTGTCTGATTGCCTTAGTCTCCTTCTTAGGCTGAACTCTGCAATGATCCTGTTTTGGATTCTTCTAGCCATTCTGTCAGCTTGTCTTGATTGGCTTGGATTGACAAGTGGCATGTTGACTAGATCCAGACCTTCATAGTAGTTCAAGGTCTGAAAATTAAAAACTTCTTGCTGTCCTTGAACTCTTATGATGATGAGAGCCTTCCAGTTGTTGTCATACCTCCATCCAATGATATGATTAAAGGATGATGAAGGTGACATGGCTCTTGGTATCCCATCCTCAAACAGACTCTGTATGAAGGAGTCTGTGTAGTCCACATCAATGTGATCTAGAGGAGGTTGCTGAGAATACACAGTTGCAAGTGAGGATGGTGAGTCCTCAATGTCCATTCTCTCAGAGGAACTCCTAGGTTCTGTGGCTGTAAAGATTTTCTCCCCCTTTTTGGTAGCATCACCCACTTGCATAGGTGAGCTGGAGGATAGATCAATCACATCCACAGGTTCTTGTGTTCCTGGTTGAGCTCTCATTAAGGGTCTCCCAGCTAGTTTTTCCTTAAGATATGAAATCTCAAGTTGCTGATCATTGATCCTATTGTTTAAGGTAATCACCTGAGATTCAAGGTAACTGACCTTTGAGACTAAATAGGTGCATGTTTTGGATAGTTTTTGCACCTTTAGTCTCAGATCCCCCTCATCTTCATCAGAAGAATCACTGGGGGTGGAGAAGATTGGACCAGAGTCCTTTCTCATGACCAGTTCTAAGTTCTTGGCTATTGGATTTCCTCTGCTTACTGGCAGTCTCAGTTAAGATGTCAGTAGGCTGAGTTGCCATGGTTGAGGTCTTAATGATGTAATCACTTGCAGAAGTGAGAGCCTCTTCCATATGGACATCCTGAACAAGTTCAGAAGTGTCCACCTCAGTTGTAGGTGACTGATGTGGGATAGATGTAGGAGACTCAGGAGTATTCATCTCTCTTGGAGTAGGGGAAAAGAAGAGAGACTCATTATACTTACTGAAACCTAGATCTTCATCAGTGTAGAAGTCAAGGTTGGAATTGGTTGGTTGAGATCTATAGGCTGGGGATGGTAACTTTCCCCTGAAGGTTGATCACTTGAGTGTTGAGACTCAGAGTGATGGCTTAAAGCAGTAGGGCTAATGAGCTCATCAGGCTGAGCATGAGGAACCTCAGCACTGATTCTAGAAAAGATGGGAGTGGTCTGCTCCTCAGGAGAAATGGGAGTTCCAGTATCCACTTCTTCTAGTATTGGTGAGTATATGGGGGCCTCCTCAGACTGAATAGTCTGAGCAGGGGTTCGTTTGGATTTTCTTTGGTAGGTGATGGATATTTGAGGCTGTGTAGGTGGTTGGAAGCAGCAGGTGTGGGTTCAACACTAGCTTGTGCTGCTAGGTTGTCACCTTGAGCAATGAGCTCTAACATTTTTAGGACTAGGGCTGTTTCTACCCCAGAGAATCCAACAGTGGACTTTCTCAATGTTTTAAAGATACCGGGCTTCATCTGTCCCAATTTAAGAGTGTTACCTGTTTCCCTTAACTGTGAGCCTAGTTCACAGTTAAGAATGTACTGGACATATCTAGGAAACATTTAGTACTCTAAGGAGTCTAAATTAGCAAGCAAATTTGTATAAACAATTGAGAGTACCTGAATTTGACCCCTTGAACCATTCCATGGACTATGAAGGAGAGATCTTAGGAATCTGGTCCCATCCACCATGCTTGTTTGATAAGCTGTGAATGACCACATGGAGCAGGATTCTCCATTTAGATGAGACATTCCCTTTCCTGAAGGTCTTTACAGAGAAATCTCCCTCGTAGCCCATCTGCTCAAAGGAATGATTTACAGCTTCCTTTGGGAAGAACACCTCACCTTCTTCATCATCCAGCTAAAGATGTCGATTGATGATGGCCGAGTGATGAAGATTGTTCTCCCCTGCACTGTGGCAGACAGTGCCTTCTCCATGTCCATAATGACCTCTTGGCAGGTCTTCCAGAATTCAAGCAACTGATCCTCATAGTGGGGAGGATCAATGGTTAGGGAGGTGAAGTAGTGGGACAGAGACAAGAAACGGCAAACCTCTGAGAAATGAGGATCTTTCTCAGAGCATAACAGAGCAACTTGATTGTGTTGTCTGTGTAGCTGCATGGTAAAGTTGGGATCATTTCTGTGAGCAAGGTTAGCCATTGTGAGGTAGCTAAGAACAAAGAAAGAAGAAAGAAGGAAATTTCAGAGAGAAATTTTGGGTTTAGGTTGGAGGAAGAGCAGATGATAGAAGAGGGGGAAACCGTTAGGTTTATATGAGAGAGAGGGATTTCAGATAAAGTTTAATGAAAGATGATAAACTTTGAAATCTGGATGTCGGTCCCACCTCTGAAAAAGTAGTTTACTTTTTGCTCAAAAAGTAGTTTTCTTGGAAATCAACAAGCTTCCGAAGGTAATTATCTTCGGAAGTTTTAATGACAAAGCTTCCGAAGCTAAAATGACTTCGGAAGAATTTCCTGAGAGTATTTGATGATTTTTGCTTCGGAAGGAAAAATTAAGACTTGAGTGCTTTGTATAGAGATCAACAAAGCTTCTGAGAGTTAATTATTGCTTCGGAAGGAAAAGGTCCTTGAAAATATAAGTGTCTAAGATAACTATTTAAGCTTCGGAAGATAAAATTGAACTTTCTTCCGAAGGTAAATTTCTTAGACAGTTAAATATTTTGAAGGTGTGATTTTCTTCCGAAGTTAAAATGCATAACTTCTGAAGTATAAAATCATCAATTAATCTAAGGAAAGTCTTCCATCCAAGAGAAAAACATGAGCTTATGAAGATGATAGACTAGACAACTTAGAACACACATTTTTTAAGAAATAATAAGAATTAGTGTAAGAAAAATTTACTCAAGGTATCATCCCAATAGCTGATATTAGATATTTAAATCTTTGTTCATCAAAAGCCTTTGTAAACAAATCACATATTATTCATCTGTGTGAACCTTGACTAGTTTAATTAATCCCTTTTCATAATTATCTCTTATTAGATGATACCTGATATTGATGTGCTTTGTCCTTGAGTGCTGCACAGGGTTCTCTATAATTGAGATAGCACTGTTGTTTTCTATGTGGATTGGAGTCTCCTTGAAATTTAACCCATAGTCTAGCATTTGATTCTGAATCCAAAGCACTTGAGCACAGCAGCTAGCGGCAACAATTTATTCAGCTTCAACAGTTGATACAGAGACACATGATTGTTTCTTGCATTGCCATGAGACAACCCTTCCACCAAGAAATTGACATCCCCCAGATATAGACTTTGCAGTCATATTGCAACCACCATAATCACTATCTGTATAAGCATACAGATTGAAGTTAGAATTCTTGGGATAACCATAGACCAAGTGTTGATGCACCTTTGAGGTATCTTAGAATCCTTTTGACAGTGATAAGATGAGACATCTTAGGGTTGGCTTGATATCTTGCACAGATGCATGTAGCAAACATGATATCAGGCCTACTAGCAGTAAGATACATAAGAGACCCAATCATAGCCCTGTATAAGTGTTCATCTACACACTCCCCCTCAAGATCAGGATCAAGGGAGTGGTTTCTGGCTATGGGTGTCTTAGCAATCTTACAGTTAGTCATATTGAACCTTTTGAGTATGTCTTGAACATACTTTGACTGACTTATGAAGATGCCATCTTCAACTTGCTTCACTTGAATTCCCAGAAAGAAATTGAGTTCCCCCATGGCACTCATTTCAAATCTGTCTTTCATCAGCTTCTCAAAGTCTTTGCAGAGCTTTGGATTAGTTGAACCAAAGATGATGTCATCCACATATAATTGAACTAGCAATATGTCTTTTCCTTGTCCTTTGATGAAGAGAGTTCCATCTATAGTACCTCTCCTGTATCCATGTTTATAGAGATACTCAGACAGTGTCTCATACACTTCCTGGGTGCCTGATGCAGCCCATAGAGAGCTTTGTCAAGCTTGCAGACATAATCAGGATGATCAGGATCTACAAAACCAGGTGGCTGTTTGACATAAACCTCTTCATCTATCACTCCATATAAGAAGGCACATTTCACATCAAGTTGAAAGACCTTGAAGTTCTTGGACGCAGCAAATGCCAGGAATATCCTAACAACTTCTAATCTTGCCACTGGAGCAAAGACATCAGTGTAGTCAATCCCTTCTTCTTGTGTGTATCCTTGACAACCAGTCTAGCTTTATTTTTGATGATAATGCCTCTATCATCTTCTGTTCCTAAACACCCATTTGGTTCCTATATAGTCTTCCTAGAAGGAAGAGGACAAAGGTTCCAAACTTTCTGTCTTTTGAATTAAAGCAGCTCTTGTTGCATAGCTTCAACCCAACTTCCATCCTTTAGAGCCTCCTCAACTTTCTTTGGCTCTATCTGGGATAGAAAACAAGAGTGAAGACAACATTTGCTTCATGTTTTGTCCTCTTGTCTTTACCCGGAGACAACACATCTCTAATGATGTTTGTGGTAGGATGGGACTTGTGGATCCTAAGCTGAGGAATCACAGCAAGTTGTTGAGAAAGATCTAAATTAGAAAAATTTAGATCTGGCATAGATGTTTCTCCCACCACATCAGCACACTTTTCAAGTGAAACTTGATCCAAGCAGTGTGTGACATCATTGATGTTCTCATCTATGGTGTGGTTAGTGGCATCAAGAAATCCTTGGTCACTGTCACCATCACCATTGTTGCCTTCCACAATTGAGGTGTTCTTATATGGTTGTAGAGCCTCTGAGCTGGAATTTGAAGGCATACCAGATGTATCAGCTGAATTTGTCATTGTTGTGCTGATAGAAACCTCATTTGCAGAAGTAGTTCCAACTGGAGCTGAAATGTATGACTTGAAGGTCTTCCTAGCTCAAATCTTGGTTAGGATCACCTGTATTTAAATTTTTTGCAAATCCTGAAACATTCTCATAAGATTTATTAAAACAGTTGGTAACCAAATCAAGATCAAATAGCCAATCTGGACCAGAACCAGCAACACATGGTGTGTGTTCATTGAAGGTCACATTGGCTGACTCCTCAACTATTCTAGTTCTAAGATTGTACACTCTATAAGCCTTAGCTTGGGAAGAGTATCCAATAAAGTGTCCATCATCTGATTTCTCAGCAAACTTGGCAATTTGATCTTTGGTATTCAAGATGGTGCAAGGACATCCAAATGACCTGAGAAAACCAATGAAAGTTTTCTCTTGTGCCAAAGTTCATAAGGAGTCTCCCATGAGTCTTAACTACTAAAACTCTGTTCTGCACATAGCAGGCAGTGTTGACTGCCTCTGCCTAGAAGGTGATGGGCAGTTTAGAGTCAGACAGCATGGTTCTTGCAGCTTCAATCAGTGTCATGTTTCTCCTCTCAGCAACACCATTTTGTTGAGGAGTCCTGGGAGCACTAAATTGTCTTGCAATACCCTTATCATCACAAAATGTATCAAGGTTTGATTCTTGAATTCTGTTCCTTGATCACATCTTATGATTTTGACCTTGTGATCAGACTGATTCTCAATCTTTAAGATGAAATTCTTTAGAATCTCAGGAGTCTCATCCTTAGTTCTAAGGAAAAAGACCCAAGTGAATCTTGTAAAATCATTTGTGATCACTAGACAGTATGAGGTCCTTCCTAAACTCATTACACTGGTGGGGCCAAAGAGATCCATATGTACAAGTGTAGGGGTGTAGTGATGGAGTTCATTTCCTTAGGCTTATGAGATACCTTATGTTGCTTCCCTTTCAGGCATGCAACACAGTGATCATCACTTGTAAACTCTTTCTTTGGCATTCCAGTTACCGATCATGCTTAATCAATTTATTCATGTTCTTAAAGTTTACATGACACATTCTTTTATGCCATAGGAATTCATCACTATTGGCTTTAGATAGAAAGCATGAAACTTCTCCGGAGGGAGAGGTTTCTTGCAAGTCCATCTTGTACATGTTTCCTTTCTTGGGGGCTCTAAGCAGGATATGCTCATGAGGAATGACCACACCAGGCTTAAGAACAATGCACTCATGCTCAGTAAAGAGCATGTTATGACTCTGATCACAAAATTGAGATACACTCAGAAGATTGTATCCAAGCTCCTTAACAAAGTTTACCTTTTCAATGCTGAGCTTACCATTTGTGACCTTGCCCCTTCCTGAAATGTAACCACCTTCATCTCCTCCAAAAGCAACAGGTCCTCCATCAATCCTTTCAAAGTTCTGGAGTAGTGACCTATTACCAGTCATGTGCCTGGAGCAGCCACTGTCTATGATCCAAACATTTCTGTTTGTCTTCAGCTGTCCCTGTACAAAAGAGAATGATTAGTTACATCTGGAAACCCAATCCTTGCTTGTCTTAGGCTTATTTACAGAAGGTAATTCAATAGTGATAGATCCTATGGTTGTACTAAGAGGATCTTGAGCTGTTGTAGATGGAGAAATCTCAGTCACTTGGTCTTTCTTAGACATCCACACCACCTTTGGAGTCTTGGACTTGACCTTCAAAACTTCGGATTTGTGGAACTTCAGAAGTTTTGATGACTGATACTTCGGAAGATTCTGCAGACACTGCAGCAGATTTCAGTGCTTCGGAAGAATTCTTTTCTTCGAGACCAATATTTCTTCCGAAGGTAATTTTCCATTTCCCTTCTTTTTAGATTTGAGACTTTCGAAGGAAACTGGTTTTCCTTCCGAAGCTTGAATCTTCTTGGAACTCTTTGAACCTTTGTTTTGGCCATGTGGACGGTACCTTTAGGATTGAAGGGACAATCCTTTGCAATGTGAGTAGTGCTGTCACATATAACACAATTCATCTTCTTTTCACAAGAGCCTTTTCTTGAGAATAAGACTAGTTTTGGTCACATCCCTTCTCCACCTTCATCTTTACAGATGCTGAGACAGTCCTCTTGGGCTGAGGACTGTGCTTGGAGTTTGATGGTCCAGGCTGTGCAGCAGTGGTACACAGCAAATCAGTCTTCTTCTTGCTACTGAGATGAGTTGAACAAGAACCAAAACTCTTAGCAGAAGAGTTTTGATTGATGTCTTCAGTCCCTACCACTTTAAACCCTGCAGAAATAAAAACTTGTTTCTGCTTAAAGTCAAAAGCAGCCTTGATCTCTTGAGCCTTCCTTGCCTTTCTTTTGCTCTTTCTGATCAAGTTCTTTCTCATGGACTTGGTCATCACAGTCTTCACTTTCTCCTCAGAAGGATAGTGGCCCTTCTTGGAATCCTCCTCTTCACTCTTAGTAGAGGGATTCTTCACCATCTCTTCTTCATCCTCCTCACTCATAGGATCTATAAGAGGAAGCTCATCTTCACAAGTTCCACACCTAGGGGGTCTTACAGACAAGTTTGTGTGTGGAGGAGCTATCTCATTTGATCCCAGTCCCTGTCTGTTTTGATAGCACACTTTGTTGTGCAGGGATGAGGATATCATGTTCTTGAAGGTCTCTTCTTTAAGAACATTCTTTTCTGCACTGGCTTTGCTGATCATAAGCTCAGCCTGGCACTCAGTTAGCTTGGTTATGAGATCTTGAATTTGAGTTCTAAAATCTGTGTGTTCATGTTTTAGAACTGAAATGGTTTTCTCTAAGTCCTCTATTTTCAGCTTATAATCATTTTCAGACTTTCTAAAATCAGATTTTAAAATGTTTAAGGACTCAATATCAGATCTCAATTCCAAGTTATAGAACATGTACCTATTAACTTTAGCAATGCATTCAGGAGTACAGAGATGTTCCAATACCTTGGCTTCATCATGATCTGCCATCAGTGCTTGGTTTGGAGAAGCATCTTCCACCTGAAAGCTCCAGTCAAAGCCTCCTTCTTTAACAGCAACAGCAGCTTGCTGCTTTGACTTCTCATTATGAAGAGCTTTGTCAGTGTAGTTTGGTCTGGATTGTGTTTGGCCACCATTGGTTCTAGGTGCCTTACACTCTCTGGCAAAGTGGCCCATCAAGTTACAGTTGTAACACTTGACTTTGCGTTTGTCCAGTCCAAACTTTCCACCGGTTGCATTGCTTGGAAACTTCCTTCCAGTCCTCTTGTAGAACTTCTTGGCTCTGTGAGTGAGAAGAGCCATCTGCTGGACTATTTCCATGTACTCCAGATCATCTGGATGGATACAGTCCAAGTCTTCAAGAGTGAAAAGAGAGTTGCCACTGCTTTCATCAGAAGACACAAATGCTTGAGAAGAGCTTGTCTCTTGGAATGGGCTTCCTTGAGTGTAGTTCTCCCTTGGTGTCTCTGGGAAGGTGATGAAAGGACCCTTGGGTGAGTTGTCAGGGTAGCATATAAGATGATGTTTGGGTTCTATGCTATCCCTTTCAACCACATGTAGGGCTGAACCCATTTGATTGTTGGAGTTGCCAGATGAACCCTGCATGTTCATCTCCATCTGGTAGCCACTGAGAATCCCATACCTCTGTCAGAGTGTGAGTTTTGAGATTTTCAGTTCTCTTGATCACCACACAGTAGTGTGTCCATTGCCTAGGAAGTGAGGACATGAACTTCCTTACAATGTCTCTATTCTCAAGAGCAACTCCTCCATCCACTAGGGTATCCACAATCTCAACATTACCTGAAGTATTGCTGAGTCATGGTCTCACCTATTTTGAAGGTGAAATTTTCAAACTGCTGCTTCAGGAGATCCTTCTTGTTCTCCTTGGCTTCAGAAGAACCCTCATACATCATTTCAGGCATCCCACAGCTGTTTAGCGTTTTTGCACTTCTTGAAACCTTTGTATACAGAGTTTGGAAGGGCAGTTTGAAGAACTGTCATGGCTTTCCTGTCTCTCTACTCTCTTCCTATCTTCATCAGAGTAGTTAGCCACATCCTTGGGGATCTTACCAGCACTAGTAGCAGAGGGTGTGTTGGGTATGAAAGGTCCATTCTCAATAGACTTTCACATTCTTGAATCGAGAGACCTGATGAAACCTTCCATTCTTAAGCACCAGGTGTCAAACTCATCAAGAGTGATCAGTGGGGACTTGTTCATGGTTCCAGTTTCCATATCGGTTTTGGAAATGGCTGCCATTTGAAGAGTTTGGTATTTGTGTGTGTGAGGGATCTTAAGATGGTGAGATCTTATATCAAGAGCCTGAAAGCTCTGATACCAAATGTAGGATCGTTGAAGGGTGTGAGTTACAACACAACAACACAAAGAGGAGATTAACCAAACTTTAATCAAACAGTAAACTGGATTAACCAAGATAAGACACTAAGAACACAAGTAATGAAAGAGACAGAACACAAAGAACACAAGTATATGGTTTTCAAGAATATAGTATATTGTTTTCTCTATGTTCTATTACAAGTGTTACAAAGCATAAATAAAAGATACAAGAACATGAGATACTTATACTACATCCTACAGCTGGCTATACTTTGAAAGCCAGCTGGATACAATTGACTAGACACAAACAAAATCAATTGTAGAGTCAAAAGGCAGATTGCCTTTTGACTTGTGACTATGACATGCCATAGCTCACATCCTTTTCTATTACAAAAAGGATAAAGTACATAAAGTAGAAAGTATACAGACTCAAGACCTCAATGTACAGTTACCAAAAGCATGGACCTTATCACCAAACCATGTTAGTTGGTGACTTGCAGAGTTGCAGCGGAAAGGTGTCCAGCTTTATGGAACAGTACATCAGATAAAGCATATGTTAAAAGTCTTCAGAAGAAATCTGTCTTCATGAACTTGAAGCTTCGGAAGACTTTGTCTCTGAGGCTTCGGAAGACTTCATCTTTGGCTTCGAAAGATGTTGGTCTTGGCTTCGGAAGATTTCACACTTAGAGTATTTCTGTTGCACATGTGAAACTTCCGAAGCATTCCACTTCAATGCACTTGTGTAGTATGCAGGAGAGACTAAAGATGTTTAGGTTGCATCAGGCTCTTCATTAATCTCTACAAACCGATAATTTTTAACAATGACACTCATGACACCAAAAAAGAAAGTTAATCTTATACTTTTTAAGTTTTACAAAATTTTTACTTGTCAAAATATAAAAAGAACAAATGTTAGCAACAATAAACCAATAGTACAAAATTAACTTGACAAATATCAACCCACTATAAACCCGTTATTGACCATTACACACTATAATTCGTCATAGAAGAATCAATCTTACCTATTTTAAGTAACTCTTAGTCATTCTTATTATTGGTTTTAACATTATTTATCCTAAGATCAAGTGACTAAGGTGAGATATTTTCAAAATCTCAATTCTCATACAAATAGGTGGAGTCTTGTATATAAGTCCCGTCTGTGATAAAAATAATGGGGGGTTTCAGGTGGGCCGGGGGTTTTCTCATCTAATGTGAGTTTTCTTCAGATGGTGGTCTCAGCTTTCGTATTTGAGTAATGAATATGAGCGGATGGATCAGTGGTCCATTAGTACGTAATCCAATTAGTTGTTAAAAAAACTATCTGCTTTAACCACGAAAATTGTTGCCGCCCATGTCCTCCAATGACATCCCACCATTTGGCATACGTCTACTGCACTGAACAAATCTCCTGAAGTCTCAATGAACTGTTCTTCTAAATTCTTGATTACTCTAGAAAAGGCTCGACTTTTAAGTATATTTTTCTTTTATTTTTTATTTATTTCAATCTTACATGAATGTATTGATTACTTGAATGTTGATAGCATGATACTTTAATATCCAAAAAGGATTGTTATTAATGATTGTTTTTATGTTTCAATCGATTGTTTGATTGATCATTTAACGCTAATAGCATGATACTCTAAATTCCAAATTAAAATGATTGTTATTATTGATTGTTTTTATGCTTTAGATTGATTATTTGATTGATAATTTAAATGCTAATCATAACTTAGTGATTACTTAACCGAATAGTATATTTAGATTAGAATCATTTGAGAACTCAAAATGTTATAAAAATTATGAAAGCTAATATGAATAGGTTATATTTTAAATTTATACTTTTAACACATATTTGTGTGTGTTTATATATATAAAAACCTATCAGTGTAATATAAAAACCATCAAAATAACGTTTTCATATGTTTTTAATTATTTTATTGTTTACCTACAAATGTGTGACCTACATATGAGTTACACATGCATAGATTACCTACAAATTGTTAATGATTGTGGTGTTGTTTATCATTATTGGCGTTGTTTGAATTCTTTTGGGGTCCTTAGGTTGATGATGATGCATGGCAATTTATCTTAGAACACTTTGGATCAAACAATTATGCATTTTAATGTCGCGGCAAAACGCACGTATGATTACTAGTAATAAATAACAAGCACGAATAATACATAACGAAGAATACATAATGGAGCTACTTTTATATTTTTGTTACGTGTCTCGATCTAATGAGATGGGTACATGTAACATGTTAAATCGATAACTTAAAGATTATACGACTTAAAAAAAACTATGGCTCTCATGTAGATATGTACATGTAATGTTTTCAGAACCGGATCAGACAGTGAACCGGACGTCTTACTGGTTTACTGGTCGGATTGGTTCAACAGGTCAGACCGGATATCAGAATTGGATAAGATTTAAATTATTTTATAAATATATATGTAAAAAAATACTAAAAAAATAAAAATTATATATGAAAAACCAGTTCGACCGGTCCACCCCCGATTCATCCAGTTCGACCCCGGTTCAACCGATCTGGTTCCCGGTTCGAGCAGTTCAACCACCGGTTCAATGCTAAAACGGTTTTAAGCACCGAACTAGACCGTATTGGAGTCCGATTCCCGGTCAAATCGGTTGGACCGGCCGGTCCGATCCAGTTTTCAAAACAATGCGTACACATAAGGGTGGGTAGGGCATTTTTGCTGTGGCCATACTACGGGTCACGGGTTCACGGCATAGCATCGCAAAACTGCCACTAGACTCTATCAACGCCACATGACATGGTTTTTCGACGAGTACTCATTGTGACACAATGACACAACTTAAAAATATATGTGTATAGTGTAGTATGAGATGATATGATAATATTATAATCGTAAAATTTAAATATATGATATAACATGAGATCACAAATTTTGATCGATGGATTTATAATGTAAGGTGGTGGATGGTGGTCCTCCACCCTCACATGATAAGTCTAAAAAATGTCATTTTACGTTGGACAAAAATTCTCTAAAAATTGAACGGTGCCGGCGGTTTTGTAGCGGCATGGTGTAAATACTTGCATGTTGCCAGCTGTATAGGAATTTGTCGTATATTTTTTTTAATAAAACAAATATTCTTTTTGTTTAAAAATTTGACACATGATTCTAAGTGAAATTGCGTGCATGTGAGACCATATAAAGTGATTCAAAAGTAATTAGGCATAATGCTTATTACTTAAAAACGCGCTTATTTAAACTAGTGCATTCACACCACAAGTTAGTTATTTATGCTACATATATTTTTCTTGAAAGCTAAAACTCACTGTCAAAAGTATTATACATTATCAATGATTTTTCTAAGGTCACTAGAGTCGTTTTGTTTTTATTTGTTTTTTTCAGTTTTTCATGTAACACGTTAGTTTTTTTTTAATTTCTTTAGTTTTTTTTCGTTCTATAGAGTGTTTTTTCGTTCTTCTCGCGTTTATCATGTGTGCTTTCTGTGTGATATGATACCCCCGCGGTTGTTTTTGTCCCGTGCTGAGATTTCACCACCACCTCCTAGGTTTCACTTCGTGCCCCCCAAAAAATATATATTAAAAGTGATTTTTTAAAAAAGTTAAAAGACAATGCGTGTGACTCATTAATTGACTCTATTAATATTTTAAGGTAAAAAAGTTACATAAATGGCTCGTGTGGTTTAATTAAACTGGGGTTTTAGTCTTTGCATTTTAAAAATTATAAGATTAATTTAAACTTTTATATCCATGTTACACGTTTTGTCTGAAAATAAATCTCATTAGTTTCACCGCCGGTTATAAACCAAATAACTTTTATATACTCACTTATTACTACTCGATACTAGTACGTAATCATATATAAAATTAGTGATGGGTACAGTACAAAGTGTATGTTTTTTCGTGCAAAGCATACAAAGTTATTATACAAAGTTGGATGTTACGGGTGAAATTATAACGCTAGGGTAATAATTAATCACACAAAGGTGAAATTATTACGCAGAATGTATTCTTGTGTGATAATTACATCTCCGTGTGATAATTTCACGCGAGTGTAATTTGTATTGCGTAAATATCACTTTGTTTTTGCGTGATTATTATTGTTCTCGCATGATAATTCCACCTAAAACTTGGTATGCTTTGCACGAAAAGAAACACTTTGAATAGTAACGACCCCTATAAAACTAATGGTTGTAATATATGCATAAAGTGTTATTATACACATATATATGTGGCGTCGTTATCGTTTACCCTTAAAATCTGCTTAATTTATTTCATATTTAGTTCGTGTTTTTTACCAATATGTACTAAATTGCTATTGTTTACAAAATAATATTTTCCTTACAAAAGACACTAATTGACAATTGATCTTTCCTCATTACTTCTGAATAAATTGGTTGAGAATCATACTAAAGGACGTATGTTTTTTTCTAAAGCTTTATTGGTGGGTCTAGTAATTTTCTTGATTTTAGCATACCCCCACTTTATTTTCTTTGTTTCTATTTTAAAGCATGCCTACATATTCTACAATTTATTAGCTTTCTAGATTAATAAAAACGCTTTTTCCTCTAATATGAATTGTATAATAATATTTTGGAATATTCAGGACAAATATATTTCAACATGCGAGGAAAAAACCCTTTAAAATGGGAATGTTTGGATGTAATTATAAAATTATACTAAAATATTCTATTGTCTCTAGGTCGACTAAGAGAGTGATTGTGATCGTTGACAAAAAAACATAAACATCTTCTCTGTGAATTGTCTTTCTTCACATTAAGGTGTTTAGTGATAGTTGAAATTAGATTTTTGAACATTGATTTAGAAATGACGAAACGAGTCGATGGCTTGAGAGTGATTAGTTAATGGATACAATCATGTAGATTGAATGAATCATCATGAAAGTAATAAAAAACGCTAACCCACTACTTTAACCCATTACTTCTATTATACTCTTTTTTAAACGTTTAGAACTTTTATATATGACATTATGTACGTTTATATAAAATTACATCATAAAAAGTAGTGTTTTTTAATCTTTAAAACGAGTATCTTCTCTTTGTATAAAAAGATAAAAGAAAATTACGTTTTTCATCTCATATGAGTCATTATGTTTTTAATGTAATTCATTGTAATTTTTTGTTTGTTATTGTATTTTCTAAACAATATTGTTTTTTTCTCAAATGATGAATTCTAAAAATATAACGATTAAATAAATGTTTTGTTTATTTTTACTATGTAAAACATGATACATAAAAATTAATTAATATAGTAGTTTAAAAACAATAATAAAATAACATAAAATAATATAAAACATAAAACAGAATGATAAAATGTGTTATTGTGTTTTTTGAGCTCGTCATTTTATTTTTGTAAAACACAATGAGTTTGAAAAACATATTAATGAAATAATATTACTGTGTAGTTCTAGTGGTAAAACACAATGATCATTAACCATAAATTAATAAAATATATAAAAATACAATGACAAAAATAATACGAAATGATTTAAAACGTAAAACACAATAATAAATACATATAACAGATAATAAAAAATGAATAAACCTAATATTTAACATAATGACCTGACATAGTAAAGAAAATGAACGAAACATCCTCCTATTTAAAAACAATAGAACATATGTGAATTCCAAAATTATTTTAATTTTTATATTATATATATATCCCATTTAAAAACAATAGAACATATGTGAATTCCAAAATATTTTTAGTTTTTATATTATATATATATATATATATTTTTTTTATATTATATATATTTACTATAACACCATCCATTTAAATAACATGTAATGTAATTTCAATACAAGCATACAGCTTGGTCACCGACATTGTCTATGTTCACGAGCGTGGGTGACATTTCGTTAATGAGTTTACCCGGATGACCAGACTTAAAAAATTATTCGTTGACCGT
Source organism: Flaveria trinervia (assembly GCA_025506515.1). Taxonomy (NCBI): domain Eukaryota; kingdom Viridiplantae; phylum Streptophyta; class Magnoliopsida; order Asterales; family Asteraceae; genus Flaveria; species Flaveria trinervia. Next base: position 6,821,890 of record CM046443.1, read on the forward strand.
TAAGAAAAAGTTAAAAATTAATGTTCCTACTTACATTTTTTTAATTATATAACCTGTAATATCTAGAATGAAAATTAATGTATCCAATAATTAAAAACATAAATCCAAATCATAATAAATTACCATTAAATTGAACCGGTGCCTCCAGGTCCACCCACTTAATTTTGCTTCATCACGTAAAACAAATTAATGTGAAAAGTAGCTTTCTTGGAGTAAATTACAGTTCAGTCACTGATGCATAGAAACAAATTACAAAGCATCTTTTTATTCAATTGGATTTTATCATCTACCTCAAGGCTCAAACTAATATAAAAAGGGGGTTTGATTTTTCAGAATAATTATTATTAAAGCTTTTTGTTTTGCAGATTACACGTAAACATTAAGATCTATATAGTGTTTGTTTTTTAAAAGACTTCTCATTGAAAAATGGTTGTGTGAGGTTTTCATGTCACAGACTTGACACAACCACTTTTAAATTCTACAGATGATTAAACATCATTACACACCACCACACATGTCCAACACTATCCACCACCACCACCACCATCGTCCTCCACCACCACCACCATCGTCCTCCACCACCACTGTCCGCCTCTACCACCGTCCTCCTCCTCCCCCGTTCCACCACCACCACTGTCCGCCTCTACCACCGTCCTCCTCCTCCCCCGTTCCACCACCACCCGGCCACCATCTACCATTACCACCACTGTCCGACATCGTTGATACAATCACCAGTTGATTTTAGTAGTCTGTAAACTTTAAAAACAGACACTCTTCTTATTGCAGATTGTATAAGTTTGGTCAACCTCTTCTTCCGTAAATGTCTGCATATGTGGTCTGCAGACTGCAAACATTTTGCTACAGAAAAAACAAACAACACCTAAGTCTTTCGTGTTAAACAATACAAACAAAATATAAAAATATATAAAACAATAAGAAATTCAATCTAGTATCAGCTTATTGTGACGAGGCCATTAAATGGAGAAAACATAAACGTAAAAATATTAAACCACACACGCACGTTGTGACGTGTTAACTTGTAACATTTAGACCGAAGCTAAAACGAAAACTTTATAAAATATAAAAAGTATAGAGACCAAAGTTAAAAGTTAATAAATGTTAGGGTTAAATTATAAAATATGTAAAAAATATTAGGTTAAAATTAAAAAAAATTAAAGATTAAAAAAGAGACAAAATGTAACTGCAACCTATTAAAACACATTAGACACCCCATAATGCATATCAAAACTAATAATAAGTGTGTGTGATCTATATCTATTATACTTTTAGAAATTAGAATTATCATTTACATATTCAATTATACAAGATCTGAACTCGTAACTTGACGAATACTGTAGGGTTATGTATTATGTAGCTAGACTAGATCCTGCCCCTCCATAGTCGTGCTCCTCGCGTCCCACCTATCATGACACACCTAACATGACCCATGACTGGTTTAACGTTTTAAAGGGTCCCAATCGAACAAAAAAAGATACCTTTTTAATTTTTTTATTATAATTCTTATTTTTTATTTGGGCTTGAGAACGACAATAGTAAACAAAAATGTTTATAGTTTGCAGAGTTAAACTTTTTAGTTATACATTGTGTATGTATAAATGTTTTAATTAAATTTATTTTTCTAGCTTTATATGTTATAAATTCGTTAATGAAAAATTTTATTTTTTAAATGAAGCTTTATTGATTTGTAGTGAGACTCAAAATTTTAAAACTTTTAGGCTGTGTGGATCTCCTATAAGTTTAGTTCAATATATATACTTTTTTAAACGAGTCTATTAATTTTGAAAGGCTCCCAGACTAATGCATCATTGTTAATACTCTCAAGTCGATACTCACATGATCATAGCATGACACAAGCAACTTAACCATAGTAACAAACGTGACATACAAAGAGACACTTTTTTATAATTTCAATTAATAATAATAACCCACATCACTGTTTTAGTTTTCACTGATGATCAAGCTTCATAACATATTATTTTAGGAGAATCATTTTTTGTTGGTCAAAGCCTATCACTTGCCTTTTAGGATGTCTTTGAAGACTTTGTTCAATTGGATGGAGCGTATTTCTGAAATTACCACTGCATTTAACTCGCAACAAACACAAACAACGCATTACTTACCCTCTTTGTCGTCATTCAATTTCAACAAAATTACACACCTGTAGTGGGTGTGTCCATTACTATTGCTCCATGTGGGTGGTTTCTTCAAGACCTTTATCATCTGTTCTTGTTGTTTCTTTACAAAAGAAATCACACATTTTAGCTTCTTTGAGCACACCCACTACCAATTTCTCACTATCTCCACTGTTCTTCCCCAAAATCTTTAAACAATTAACCATTTCCGATCTGGGTTTTCTTGATTTTGCAGATTTAGGGGCTGTATTGTAATTTCATAACTTCGCCGGAAAACAGTGATGGCCGGAGGCGGAGGGAAGTCCGACGAGCCGGCGCCACACCCACCAAAAGATCAGCTGCTTGGTGTCACTTACTGCATTACAAGTCCACCACCATGGCGTGAGTTTCTTGATTCTTTCAGTATATTGTTGCTGATAGTGTTCATGTTTATCTTTCTTTGTTTCTTGTGTGTAAAGTAAGTTTAGATTCTTTATATGGCTAGTGGTGGATTCTAAATTTTAGGTTGTTATATAGGGTTTTCTTTAAGAAATCTAGTATCGAATCATTCTGATTCTTGTATATTCATTTCATGATTCTTGTTTAATTTATAGTTTGAGAGCTACTTTTGTCAAATGTTACACATGTTCTTTATGTTCTTAGTATGTAGTTTTCAATTCTGTTGTTTTCACTTTCTTTATCCTTTTAGAATCTGATTTTTGACCCATTTCTTCATTCTTTTTTTGTTTGATTTGTTGTAGATTCTGATTTGGGGTTCTTAAAAGTAGCTACTTTTGTTAAACTCCAAGATTCTTACTTGGTTTCTTTTAATATTCTTGATCTGCTGTAAAAGATTGTATTTGTGGTCTTCTAATATTTCTAACACGAGTTTTGATTTTTAAGAAGGCATAATTTATCATGATATTTGAGAGATAATTAAGGTATTATTTCAATATTTATTTATATAAAGATGTGTGTATATTTGTTGCAGCTGAGGCTATTCTACTTGGTTTTCAGCATTACTTGGTAATGCTTGGCACAACGGTTATCATTCCCACTGCTCTCGTTCCCCAAATGGGAGGTGGAGATGTAAGACATTGAAATTAAAACATGTGTTTTGAATTTTGATGTATCTTCAATTTGTAGTAAGTTGATGGTAATTATGGTTTAATGACTGTTATTAGGTGGAAAAGGCAAAAGTAATCCAAACTCTACTTTTCGTGGCGGGTTGTAACACTTTGCTACAAAGTATGTTTGGTACTAGGTTGCCTGCTGTCATTGGGGGCTCCTATACTTTTGTTGCAGCCACGATTTCAATAATCTTGAATAATCGATGGAATGATGCGGATCCGATTGAGGTTCATCAACTTAATCTCTTAGAATCTGTATTGGGTGTTTGAATATGACAATGCTTATTACAATATAGTATGTGTATTTTGTTAAAAAGTAACATAATCTTGAAAAATCCTGCATTCTGTTTGTGCTAATTATGTTTTTTTTACTGTTCAGAAATTCAAGAAGACAATGCGTGCAATTCAGGGTGCTATGATTGTTGCTTCAACAATTCAAATTGTTTTAGGGTTCAGTGGTCTTTGGAGAAATGTTGCAAGGTTGGTTTGAACAATTTAATTTAATTAGTACAAAGTCTTTTGGATTTGCTTCTTGAAACTGATTCTTGCAATTTAATAGATTATAACCAAAGAATCAGTTTATTAAAGATACAGAGACATAGATTATCTTTCATTTATCTGGATAATCAATTATCTTGCAGCTACTTGCTAAAAGTTACTTTTTGTTTCTTGAAATTCATCTTAGATTCTTGAGTCCCCTTTCGGCTACTCCTTTGGTCGCTCTTGCTGGTTTTGGGCTCTATGAATTTGGATTCCCTGGGGTAAGTAACTAAGTATTATTATATAATTATATGTGACTATATGTATATAACATAAAACAAAAATAAAAGAATATTCAACTCATGGGAGTGTGTTTGCTTTATATATATATATACATGTGTGTGTAATAAATCTTGTGCTTTAGGTTGCCAGATGTGTTGAAATTGGGCTGCCTCAACTCATCATTGTAGTCATCTTGTCTCAGGTAATATTAACCCTTCAATACTAAATTACATCCATTTTATGGGATATTGGGATCTGTAAGGGGGACCTACAATCATGTCTTAACTTCTAAAAGAATAAAATGTCAAATCTTAGATGGCTAAATGTATTAACTTCAAGATTTGGTTGTTTGATTATGTGCAGTATGTATCTCATATGATACGCTCAGGAAAGCCCATCTTTGAGAAATTTTCTGTTTTAATATCAATTGCAATCGTTTGGATTTATGCTCATCTGCTTACTGTTGGTGGGGCCTACAATCATACGTCACCTAAGACACAAACAAGTTGTCGTACTGATCGTTCTGGATTAATTGACGGTGCACCGTGGTTAGTAGATCAAACTTTATATTCAATAGATGTACATCTTAATTCTTAATGTTTATAACACATTGAATCAATAAGTAGTTAAGCACCTCTATTATCTTGTATATCTGGTAATATTGAATGGATTAATGGACTCAAATTAAAACTATTAAGTATAAATTAATAAAGAGATTGTTTAAAAATTTCAGGATAAGAGTACCATATCCATTTCAATGGGGACCACCTTCATTTGATGCTGGTGAAGCATTTGCCATGATGATGACTGCTTTTGTTGCTCTTGTGGAGGTCTGTGTTTTAATTTTCAACAATTCTTATTGGTCGATTGGATTACTTAGTATCCATATCTACTTAACCTTTTAAAATACAGTTTTATTCATTTCTTTTGTTATAATTTCGTCCTGAAACATATGTACATGTAATATTAACATCAGTCCACTGGTGGCTTCATCGCGGTTTCAAGATATGCAAGTGCTACCCCCTTGCCTCCATCTGTTCTAAGCCGTGGTGTCGGCTGGCAGGTAATTGCCATCATTTGATGCCTGCATTTAAAGATAATTTATGGAATGGTTAAAATGTTATATACCATTTTAACCCTTTACTGGATAGATGATTACATTACAGTAGAAATAAAAACAGAGGACCTAGTTATATAAAGAAAAACAATAAATGCTACTTCCTCAACCCGAAAATAGTTACAGTATGGTCCAACAATATCATTATTTTTTAGCAGTGATTACCACGGTCCAACAGGTAAAGTTAAGCTTAAAATTATAATATTCCAATATCATAATTATTGCATTTGTTTAGTATATGTTTGTTTTTTGTTGATAGGGGATTGGCATTTTGTTGTCTGGCTTGTTTGGAACTGTGAATGGGTCTTCTGTATCTATGTGAGTAACAAAATTCAACTTTTTTGCTTGAAAATAATAACCTTTTTTTATTTAAGAAAAAAAGCCTCCTTTGACATTTTACTTGTTTGTGTCATGTCAGTGAGAATGCAGGTCTCTTGGCTGTGACTCGCGTTGGTAGTCGCAGAGTTGTACAGATCTCTGCTGGCTTCATGATTTTTTTCTCTGTTCTTGGTATGCACTTTTATATGATTTTGTTATTATTTAGCTTTCTCAATTCTTAAATAGTAAATAATTAATTAAAGTTCTGAAGGCTTAAAGCTAGAATTTTCTTGTTTGCTCAATGTTTCAAATAGAGGCGTCAAAATGGGCAGGTATGGTGGGTTGGGTAATGGGTAAAACACGTAATATTCCATTCGTACTACTCAGCCCAAAAATGTAGATCTTACGAACTAATTGGTGGTTTTAAAAACGATTATAAAATTGTGTTGTTACTTTATTACATATAACAATCTAATTTCTTGAATACAACGAGTTTAGAGGCATGCTTTGGGCAACATTTTGAAAATTTGACCCGTATGGCCTTTTTGAGAAGTTTCCTTTTTGGCTAATAATTTTGGTTTACCCATTTAATCAGTTAGAGGTATAAGATAACAAAAAACCTGTATCAATCAGTTAATCAATAAACGGATCAGATTGCAAGTTCTAAATTCAAATGATGATGCAGGTAAATTTGGCGCGGTCTTTGCTTCAATCCCTGCACCCATTGTTGCAGCTCTCTATTGCCTTTTCTTTGCGTTCGTGGGTAAGTTTACTTGATTACTGATCCATCAGCCATGTGAGCATTATATTTGGTAGAATTCAAGGGTGATTATGTCTTTTCATGTTTGTGTAGGTTCATCTGGTTTGAGTCTCCTTCAGTTCTGCAACCTCAACAGCTTCAGAACAAAGTTCATACTGGGCTTTTCACTCTTTGTGGGCTTGTCTATTCCCCAATATTTTAACGAATACGAAGCTATCAATGGTTATGGTCCTGTCCACACTTCTGGAAGATGGGTATGTCTAAAATTATCAATTATGTGGGCCGGGTAATGGTACCGGTTGAAAGAGACAGCTTCGGGTTGGGATGACCCAGAAACACCTTTTCGTTTATTCTATAAAATTATTTTATAAATAGTTGGTGTGACAGTTATGATTAGTAAAACAACATTGATACTAACTAAATAATCTACATCTGCAAATAGAAAACTGTTTAGGAATCAGGAGGCATGCTTTAAAAATAGACTTGTGGGAAACTTTCAACCCGAAACTGTTTAAGAATTAGGAGGTATGCTTTAAAAATAGACTTGTGAAAACTTTCAACCCCGTGTTCCTTTTTTACTATTTATTTAAACTTGGTCCTGTTGTGATAAAATACAACCCGAATCAACCCACCCATAAGTAGATGGGTCGAAACTCCCACCTCTAATGGATTTTCAAGATTCCAAAAAGAGTCGGACATTAAATTTGTCAATTTTGACTTTGTGAGACCCTAAAGCCGTATGGGGTATTCAGTTTCAAGAGATCCCAGAAAAGAAAGTTACAATCTTTGCCCTCCGTTAGGCGTTAACATTATCAGTATCATTTTTCTGTTGCTATTTTTCAGTTCAACAACATGGTGAATGTTCCATTTTCATCTGAAGCCTTTGTGGCTGGAATTGTGGCATATTTTCTGGATAACACACTTCACAGGAAAGATACCTCGGTAAGAAAAGACAGAGGTAAACATTGGTGGGACAAATTCCGTTCCTTCCACACCGACTCCAGAAGTGAAGAATTCTACTCACTGCCATTTAATCTCAACAAATATTTCCCAGCTGTTTAAGGTGAAGAACATCAAGTAGCAACAGCTGTGCCTGTTGATTCCTTTTGGTTTCAATTATGTATTTAATTTGTGCAAAATAGTTCAAGTTTAATCATTTACCACTCGAGTGATTTATTAGAACATTCGCCAATAGTCGTTTTTGCTGTAAATCTAATGGGTAAGATTTATGAAGTGAAGCAGAAAAGATCAATTTTGTTGCTTTCAACTTCTTAAGAATATTGTCTCCCACTTTTGTAATAGAAATCTTGATTACTGAATGTGCACTTGTATTTGAATATTATGAATGATAAGAAGATGTTATATGCTATTTCCTCACAAGCAAAAACAAAAACAGATGGAGGGAATATTGCTAAATACCTGCAAAACCTATGATGGAACAATGCTAACATGAGTCATCTGCACCCCAACACAAGTTCACATATTGTCGAATACTTGACAACTCGAATCGAACTTCCTTGTAGGAAACTAATCTTCATCTAAGCTTATTCTCTTCATAACCTCATTTAACTTCAAAGTTATCTCCATGATCTGTGGATGCAGCTTATCTGCAGCAAGAAATTCATGCACAACACCATCTATTTCAATATAACTGCACCCTGGAGTCGAATCATCCTCTTTATGAATCTCGGATTCCCTTATCCGTCTTACATTGTCCCATTGCCCAAACGACGCGTGCAGATTTGAAAGCAGGAGCAAATGCCCTCCACCGCCTGTTTTCTTAACATGTTCTATAATTCTCTCTGCTAGACCTACATTTCCATGTATTCTACAAGCACTTAAAAGTGCTCTCCATATCACATCATCAGGCTCCATTTGCATTGTTTTGACAGATTTGAATGCATCTTCAAGTCTACCAGCACGGCTAAGAAGATCAATCAAGCATCCAAAATGCTCAATCTTGGGCGAAATCCCCCATAATCGTTCCATATTTTTTAAAATCAAGATCCCTTCGTTAACTTGGCCTGAATGGCTGCAAGCATTAAGAACACCAACAAGTGTAATATTATCCGGTCTGATCCCTTCTGCTAGCATTTCACCAAACACGTCGAGTGCTTTTTCACCTAGTCCATGCATAGATAACCCTGAAATCATGCTAGTCCATGTCAGCAGATCTCGCTTTTCGGTTCTGTCAAAAACCTGTTTTGCATACTCAATTTTCCCACATTTTGCATACATATCTATCAGCGCAGTCGATACGTTTGCGCTTTTAGGAAACCGTGTTTTGTCTATATAAAAATGTATCCATTTACCTTGGTCGAGTTGACCAAGATGAGCACAAGCAGATAGAACACTGACAAGAATGGCTTCATTAGGCTTCACATTATCATCAACCAACATGTCATTAAAACACCTTAAAGCATCATTATACATCTTATGCGCAATGTAACCCGCGATCATCACCGCCCACGAGACCTCGTTTCGTTCAGGTATTTTCACAAACACTTGTTCAGCTTCTGATATCTTCCCATTCATTGCACACCCTTTAAGCAAACTCGTCCAAGTGATCGTATCTCGTTGGGGCATTTCATCAAACACCTTCTGCGCGTAAACCGTTTTTGAATACACAACATACATACTAATTAGAGCATTGCCCACACAAACATATGAATCATACCCAAGTTTAATCACCATTGTATGACAGTTTTCACCACAACCCAACAATGTCCTTTGGCGTGAACAAGCTGTAATGGCGAATGTAAAGGTGTAATCATCTGGAACTGCTAAAGAATGTATACCACCAAGAAGAAGCATTTCTTTGAAAAGATTGAGTGATTCTTCAGTAAATGGTGTTTTTGAATAAGATTGAATGATGAGATTCCATAGAAATGTGGGTGGTACACATGGGTATTTGCTGAATACCTTTCGAGCAGATTTAAGTTTTCCATGGGCACTGTATGATCGAATTAATGCTCCGATGAGATTAGTGGTTTTAACTAATGATCGAACAATGATTTGGGCGTGAATTTGCTTAATTTGCCTCAATGATGATTGGTGTTTTAGCAGATGATACAGATGAATCTTTAGGTGGCTCATAGGTTGTGCCAAAGGTGCTTGATGAAATGCTTAACATTAAGCTCCACTAAGGTGCTTGATGAAATGCTTAACATTAAGATTCAAATGATTAACATGATCTGAATCTATAATTGTTTGGTTGGAACTTGGAAGTATACTACTTTACCATCAGGATATCCTCAAGACGACCACACATCATTTGCTCTTTTAGGAGAACGTAAGCAATTATTGATATTTTGATTTTTAAACGAGTCAACAATGCAAGTAACTTTTCTTTGTAACTGTGACTCTGTGAGAACCCAACATGACTCTAATAATTACCTATTAACCAATACCATCAGGTTAAATGCAATTTGCGTTGGACAATCACCATGTTACCCTTGATTTAATATGCATCAGTTTTTCCAAATTATTGAAGTATAGGTAAACATGAGTGGGAAACCAAGAAGAAAACAGAAGAAAACACTCGAAAGCCTCAAATAATCACAAGAACAAAACATCCTCAAACGTTTATATAACATGTTACAATTCCAAAACACACTTATTCAGAAACAAGTTATTCACTCAACACACGCAGGCAAAAAGTTCATATCTTGTAATAATCTTCTTTGAACAACACAAGAAACGGCTGCACAAACTCTGTCCTGCATACTTTCAAGATATTTGGAAACTCCATGTCGAATCTGATCTCAGATCATCAAACTTCTGTTGTGTTCTCAGTCACCCCATTCTCTGGTTCATGTTGCTTGTCAAATTGGCTGAAATCTCCCTTAGCCATAAACAGCTGTGCGTGATGATGCTTACAGTATAGCTGATGTTCATGAGTCACATAGTTTGATGAACTTATGTGGCACCCACCGTAGCTGCATCTGAAACAGGCCTTGTGGTATGCACTTCCATCAACACCCACCTGCAAAACAATCATCAAGATTATTAAAGGTTGGAACTTTTGTATATAAACGGGTATTTATGTATATTTTGAGGTGTCTAATTGTTTGAATCTTTAAGTTGTTGATACTTTATCGATCATTTTAATGAGTTCATGATTTTCTTTAATGTAGTTTACCTTTTCAAGTGGGTAGACAGTTTTCTTGCAAGTAACACACTTGTCCTGTGTCCCACCAAACATGCTTGATACTTTGCTGTTAGAATGGCTCTGAAAGGTTTACGCTTCAAGTATTAGCACCCCGATAATCAAACACACATGTTGATATTATCGAAATACCAAATATGGTATTACATGCGTATCAGTATTTCAGCCAATAATTGTAGAAAAGCAAATATATCTATTAGACAAACGTGGGTGGAGTACCTGATCAGATGATCTAGCAGTTTTGGGGGCACCTGCATGACAAAGAACATATTATATCAATCTCTGTATACAAGATTATCTTATTTTGTCGTTATCAGAGGGTGTTAAGACATTCGGTTGATAATCAAATATTAAAGTTATATGGACTAAACTAACCTTCAAAACTCTTGTCCAAACTGCCAGTCATTTTGAAGAGTTGATCAAAGTGAGGTTGGCAGTATAACACTCCTTCAAAAGAGCTGTAATTGCTCAACTGCAATGAAACATATGAACTAAATAAACCCTCAGATATTCAATAAAAGCTATATTAGATGAATTAACAAATTCATTTGTTTTTAAAATACGGAAAACAGAAATCCTGAATGTCAATTTATTCTTCAAATTATCTGGAAATCTATATCAGCTGAAGCAAATCTTTAATTTTGCTACCATAAAGCAAGAAATCATACAAAGCCAGATCATAAAATAGAAAATTGATTAATTAAAAGTAACAATAAACCCTCAAATTGTTATTAGATCTATAGCAGACAAGCAAAAAGATCAACAGTGGTTACTTTAAGCCAATAATCACACACATAAATAGCAAAATAGATTGATCAACTGTAAATATCATCAAATTATCAAGACATATATCAAACTACCCAAAAAAAACTACTCTGGTGACTCCAAACTAATAACCACACAAAACCCATATCAAATCCATCATGAAGAACCTTTAAAACCCAAAAATCAGACAAAGAAACCAACATCTGATACACCCAGCAGTATAATTCAACACACACAGATGAAACTAAAGCTGGATCATAACAATATGACATAAACCATCAAAAGAAATGAGAAAAACCTTGAGGGTACCCTTGCAATGGTGGCATCTGAAACAAGCCTTGTGATAAACTTTATTATCAACAGTGAGTTCATCAACCAAGTAAACAGTCTTCTCACAAGCCTTACACTTTTGTGTTGTTCCACCATATGAAGCCATTTTTATGTATGATCCTTCAAAGATTCAACACAATTGAACACCCAAAACAGAGATCAAATCAAGAAATCAAGAAATCAAGAAATCAAGAAAAGAATCACAAGTTTGTGATTAATGAAGAAAAGAAAAGTGCTTTTTGTGAGGGGGTTGTGGGTTTACAACAAAATGGTCAGAAGAGGGGAGTCAAACACTGTTCTGTAGCTGTCAGTTATGGGGTTATGCTTGTGATTATGAGAGATTTTGGGGCTGATTATTAGGTGGAGTTTGGTGTCGTTTTTACTATAATGCCCCTTTTCATGAATGTTTCTTTTGAGTTGTTTTGGGAGGGAATCACGTCTTTCTTCCGACCAAAAAGCACCGCGTCTTATGAAAGCAATCTTGTATATTTTGTTTATTATACGATTTAAATAAATAAAATATTAATATAATAAAACATATTAATTATAAAATAATATTTTAAGATATGATATAATTGAAATTACGTATAAGAGATGATTATAAATAATAAAACAATGATATTACTTTTTTATTTTTTAAAAAAATAAACATTTTGTTTTAAAACAAACCGTATAAAAATGCCATTTTTAAAAATTTTCTTATTACAACTCTCAAATTTGATTATTTTTTGTTTTTAGAAAATTGACTTATTAAAAATATCATTTTATTTAGAAATAACCTCAATAAATAGATTTATTTCTTAATTTATTATATATTAAAAAATATTAAAATAATATTACTAGTAATTAAGATAATTATTTAATAGGGGAGAGAGACAAAAATTTTTTGGTAAGGATGATTTTGGTGCGGACACGTGACACTCTTAATTACCCTTTTATTAAAGTAGGAAAATTTCAGTACAAAATTTTCAATTGTTTTTATTTAAATTAAAATAAATTATGAAATTTTCGAACTGAATTGAAACAACATATGAAACCTATAGAGATGAATTGATGTTTTAACCATGTAACGTAGTATGCGAAGATGATCACCTAAAGTGGGAGAGAATAAGAGACACGGTTCACAAAACCAACCGTGTTATATATTATTAGATTTAAAGCTATATGTATAAGTGTTTATGAGATTTTCTAGTTTTTTTATACAAAGTTGTTTGGGTGTTTTATATTCATATTCTTTTGTCATGTAAAAAAAAGAAGAGAAAGATTAGTGTGATGAATCATGTACTAATATACACTAATCGATTCAAAGAACATAGACATTTCTCTCCTTTAAACGAGTAGGCGTAGGCGTGTTTAAAATATATCGTAACCAAGTTTACAAACCAATGAACCAAAGCATAATAATGAGTATCTTTTTATGATTTTATACTATGAGAGCTAGTTATGATTTTGTAACTTAATGAGATTAGTAATTATTTCTTTTTAATATGACATGAGTTTAAATTCTTACAAATATAATATTATATGATAATTAAATGTAAATAAATTCTAATTAAAACATATGTCATGAGGAGCGGGACTAAAGCGGAGGCGCATATATATTGTACCTCGAAGCCATCAAATCATCGAGTTCATATACATTTTTTTGTGTGTTCTTGGCTCATATAACTCATCTTGCTCAAACTAAATTGTAGCTAATGATGTAAATTATAAAAGTTTAAAAGAGTTTAAGCTCGTCTTGCTCTGGCACGACCCATTTATATTTTAGTAATTATTTAAGTTTTTACGTTTTTATATTACTATGCTACAAATACAATATAAATATTGTATTTAGTTACGTTTATCATAAGTACATCTGTGATAATATCTATTATATAATATATAAGTAATAAACTCGTTTAGGCTCATGAACAACGAACATAGCCAAATTCAATACGTGAAGCTTCACCTGGATGTGTTTATTAAACTAGCTTCATACAAACTCAAGCTTAAACTCGTATAAATTTGACTTGGTTTGGCCTTTTAAAATGTTGATCTTAAATGCTCACGAGCCGACTCGAAATCTAGCTAAAGATATATTCATCATCTTTTAGTATGTTAGCCATCAATGATCTCAACCTAAATACCTTTATGTCCTCCTATAATTTTTTATAATAAAACGGTTTTTCACAATGATATATTACACACTTGGTAATTTTTATATACTTTTCTATTATTAGCACCAAACGTTGTGGGCACAAAAAAGACGGTGGTGAGTGGAGACCAACCTAAACACAAGAGCTGTAATCTTTGACCTGCAACATGCATTAATTATTTTAAAAATTATAATTTTAAGATATATAGACCTCATTTTGTATTTAATAATCAGAATAACAAACATAATCTCTTATTTTCTAATTAATATTGGAGCAACTATTATTGTTAACTCGTATATATTAAGAGAGAAAATGATTAAATCCAAAAGGTTGTTAACGTGGGAGCTATGTAAGATTATGGATCACTTATCTAGAAAATCGGTGACTAAAATCGATTGAAAGCGATTTTCATAACAGATGATTAAAGCACATAAAATCCGAGAATATATTTTTGTTACCACAATTAATGTTTTTTGTTCCCCTAATGTTTCAAACACAAATAAACTTTCTATATAATTCTATTCTTTTGAAAAACTACATCATAAAATCCGAGAATATTTTTGCTATACTTGATTAAAAAAATTGATTTTTCAAAAAAAACCATTGTGCTATGCGTATAACTTATGTAACTATTAATATGCGTGATCATAACATATATATATAGTTTATATAACTATTTACATATGCTGTGTAATTATATATGTTGCGTGATTATGACTTGGACGGACTTACACTCGCCCCAATAACACATGTCACGCTCTGATTGTTTCATACCTAAAAAAATCTCAGTTATAAATTAAGTTTCATCATTGATATAAATATTCTTATTAGTTTTTAAAACTTAATAGGTATGAGCATTTTAGAGACATTCATGCGGAGTGTCTATATTTATGGATTACATGATTACTTAAAAAAAGTAAAAAAATCATGATTATCTCATCTTTTTTCTACAAAATCTAGTAACATCCTCTCTCCTCCGATAATACATTGTATAAAAAAATTATTATAACATGCACAATATATGATCATCATGATTAATAACCAACATATACATTTTTTTTCCGATGTATAGGATTGTTGAACGATCATGTAGGCAAAATTGAGACGTGTAGGTTCTATGTGTTGCGTGAATGAAACGAGTATTTAGTTTTATAAAAACTGATGAGATGGTATTGCGATTTGAATGATTTTTTTTAAAAACAAGTTGATAAATTTCAATAATAATAATATAAAAAATCATTTCTCTCGGTCCCAGTTTCAAAATAAAAAATAATTATATCATACTAGATGGTGCGTAGATAAAGATAAATTGTGAGAAGCCCAAAATCAACTTTATAATTTCATTTCTAGTGCCAGCAAAAAGAAAGTAAAAACTTATTTTCATATACAAGAAACATGTGGGGCTTTACAATGTTAAAAATATGCTCTTGTTTAAAGAATTCTAACAATGTTATGAAAGTTAGATGATGATCACTTTCCCATAGGCATCTAAAACCGAACCCCTCGATGCATTTAATCAATACCTAAAACCGAACATAACTGAATCAATCAGATGATAATCAAGTCCAATAATTGAAAATTCGTATTTGTAGAACTTATGATATAATGTATAAAATAATGTACAATGAAATGTTACTAATTTGATAGTTATAGCATGAAATACGTATTTCAACTTTGTAAATATCATTTTATTATAACTGAAGAAACCTATTATTCTTTGATGATCCCTCTCAATAACCATAAGGCCACATATATAGCCTCCTAACTCTAACAAACATATTCTCTATTTTAGGTATGAGATCAATACGAATCAAACTAATATAATATGAAATATATTGCTTCTAATATTCCCCCTCAGTTGAAACGTTGGTATGGAGTAACGTTCAAACTGGAGCGAAATGACTCAAACAGATATCTTGGGAGGCCTTTGGTAAATATATCTGCATATTGTAAGGTGGAAGGGACATGAAAAACACGAACTTGACCAATTTGAACCTTCTCCCTTACAAAGTGGATGTCCATTTCCACATGCTTCGTTCTCTGATGTTGAACTGGATTCCATGATAGATAAATAGCAGAGATGTTGTCACAATATACCAGAGAGGCTTACTGAATTGGAGCTCGCAGTTCGAGAAGAAGATTGTGAATCCAAGTTACTTCTGTGACGGCATTGGGAACACCTCGGTACTCCGCTTCCGCACTGGATCTAGAGATTGTCGGTTGGCGTTTGGAAGACCAAGAAATCAGATTGTCACCTAGAAAAATACAGTAGCCTGAAGTGGACCTTCGTGTGTCTGGACATCCCCCCCAATCGGCGTCCGAGTAGGCAACTAGAGAATGACTAGGGGATGCTGATATACGAAGACCGAGATGTAGAGTTCCTTGTATGTAGCGAAGCACGCGCTTTAAGCTTGTGAAGTGAGCATCCCTTGGAGCATGCATGAATAAACACAGTTGTTGCATGGCATAGGAAATATATGGTCTTGTAATAGTTAAATACTGAAGAGCACATGCAAGACTTCGATACAGAGACCCATCGGGTAATAAATCACCATTGTGTGCACTGAGTTTAGTGTTGGTGTCGACGGGAGTGGCACATGGCTTGCAAGAAGTCATTTTTGCTCTATGTAGGATATCTTTAGCATACTGTTCCTGACAAAGAAACAACGATGAATTATCCCGAGTAACTGTAATTCCAAGAAAGTGGTGAAGAGGGCCAAGGTCGGTCATAGCAAACTCTGTTGAAAGTTTGGAGATGATATGGGATAACAATCCAGATTGGTTAGCAGTAAGCAGAATGTCATCTACGTATAAGAGAAGATACGCAAGATCGTTGCCTTGTTGATAAATGAAGAAGGAGTTATCACAAATACTATGCTTGAAGCCCAATGACAAAACGAAATTCGAAAACCTGGTGTACCATGCTCGTGGGGCTTGCTTAAGGCCGTAAAGAGATTTCCTTAATTTGCACACATGATGTGGAAGATGTTGATCGACGAAGCCGGGAGGTTGATGCATATACACCGTTTCTTGAAGCGTTCCATGAAGAAACACATTCTTTACGTCAAGTTGGTGAATCGGCCAAGCTTTGGACACCGTTAAAGATAATACTGTGCGAATGGTGGCCGGTTTTACAACCGGGCTAAACGTTTCCATGCAATCAATACCAACAGTTTGAGATTTCCCATTGCACACGAGCCGAGCCTTATACCTGTCTAAAGTGCCATCAGCTTTGAACTTATGGCGAAATAACCACATTGCCCGAATAACAGGTTGATCGTGAGGTCGTGGCACTAATTCCCATGTATTGTTTACCTGCAAAGCACTAAGTTCGTCGTTCATAGCACGAAGCCAATTAGGATCCGTTAAGGCTTTATTATAGGTGGTTGGTATAGGAGATATGTTAGTGTCAGAGAGGGTATATTTGGAATTGGGTTTGTGGATGCCAGCTTTTGAGCGGGTTTGCATGGGGTGTGGGTTTTGGGTGGGTGGCGGAGTGGTTTGTGTTTGGTCGGGATGGGGCGTTGGTGGTTCAGGCTGGGGTTGGCCTGTGGTGGTAGTGGGAGGATCGTTGTGGTTTAAAGATGACGGTTGGGAAGCAGTGGGTGGAGGAGTAGTATGTGTGTTTGGAACAATGGTGGAGGCGGGATCGGTGGGTTTGGTATTGGGAAAGGCATGTGAAAAAAAGGGGTGACTAGGTTGCTATCGTCATCAAGGAATGAGTATGATGTTGTGTGGCAAGAATCTTAGAAAGGAAAAGACTGTTCATCAAAAATGACATGTCTAGAGAGATGGACTTTGCCTGAGAGAGGGTCGTAGCACCGATAGCCCCGAAAATCAGATGGATATCCCAAAAACACGTATCGAATGGATCGAGGGGCGAGTTTGTGATCTTGTGTGGCGCACATGTTAGGATAACATGTGCACCCAAACACTCTTAGGTGATGGTATGTTGGTTGTCGTAAGTATAGTGCAAATGCCGGTGTTTGAAAATGAAGACGTTTGGTGGGAAGAATGTTGTGGAGATAAGTGGCGGTGTGAAGGGCTTCGACCCAAAATTGTGGTGGAAGGTGAGCATGAATAAGAAGCGCGCGAATGATGTCATTGAGACGACGAATCATTCTTTCCGAACAACCATTTTGTTGAGATGTTTGAGGCATGAGTAACGAAAGAGGAGGCCGTTTTGGTGTGCAATATTGTCAAATTCACCTCCTAAATCACATTGGAAAGCTTTTATGGATATTTGAAATTGAGTTTTAATTAGGGTATGAAATTTGGTGAAGCATGTGAATGGGTCAGATTTATACTTCAGGGATAAACCCAAACATAATGAGTATAATTGTCAATTAAAACCATATAATATTTATAACCTGAAGTACTTGAAATGGGGGAGGTCCAAAGATCACAATGAATAATGTCAAATGGTTGCAAAGTGCTAGATAAAGAGTCCACAAAAGGTAAACGCTTATTGTTTGAAATTTGACAAGACGAACAAATACTATTTTTATGACAAAAACCAAGCAAATAACGACTTAAGACTTTGATAGTTGTCTCCCCCGGATGTCCAAGACGATCATGCCACGGTGTATGACTTGATGAAGATAGCAGGGTGTAGGTTGGTTGAGTGAGCGGGTAAAGGCCTTCAGAGCTATTGTGACGGGAAAGGTGGCGTCCATCCTTGAGGTTCTTCAAGGTAAAACCAAAAGGATCAAATTCTATTGTGACTTGATTATCAATTGTAAATTGTCGAACGGATATTAAGTCTTTGATTATGTTGGGTGAATGGATAATGTGATTAAAGATTGTATGTTTGGTTTGGGAAATTAATAAAACCATTACCGGATCCATTTACTGGTAATCGTTGACCATTGCCGACAAAAATAGGATTTGGAGATAAATAACAAGGATTAATAATTTTACCTGGATCAGCAGTGATGTGAGATGTGGCCCCCCGAGTCCATGTACCATTGCGGATCACTATAAGTGGCAATGGTATGAGACAGTGCGTTCCCGAGATCCCGGAGATTAAGAGCATTGTTGGTTATTGGGCTGGGACTAGGTGTAGTGGAGTATTGGGTTTGGTTGGCTGCGAAATGGGCTTGAGGGTGAGCATGGGCCGGACTACTTGGGTAAGGGGTGGGAGGCGGAGCCCAGCCAGGTTGGGCCTTTTGGGTGTAGTGGTGTGGCTGGGTTGGGTTTTGGCAATTAAACGTGTTGTGGCCCATGTTGAGATGTGGGTGTATTTGTCCGGGAGGCCAATATTGGCCCCTATAGCTGCTACCCCTGCCGCTGGGGAACCCTCCTCAGTGCGAACCGCGACCACCGCGGGGTGCGGAACCTCAACCCCTCGTAGCTTTGACGGGATCATAGTTGTGACCACGGTAACCGTTCGGGTAGGGCGAGCGACCAAAATCGGGTGTGGAGGAAGTGTTGTTGTGAGCGGAAGTCGGTGTATGTTGGGCGTGAACGAGTACAGATTCGCGGTTAGGGCCGGTTCGCGCTGCTTGGCGTTGTTGTTCGGACTCAATCATTCCTCTTGAGACATCCCACGTCGGGCGACTCTGACTGATCAGGGCTGCAATAGTGTCGTATTCGAATGGTAGACCGTGCACCATCTGAATGACAAGGCGACTTTCGGTGACGGGTTGATCGACATCGGCTAGTTTGAATAGTTTAACCCACGCGTTGTATGTGACTTTCTTTCCATTTAGAGTTTTGATTTTAGTGTTAATGTTTTGAACGGAATAGGCTGGGTGCAGAGATGATTTTGTAGTAGAAGAGGTATTGGTAGGTGGGGATGAAGGGTTGGTATTGTGTGATGATTTGAAGGTTTCATCATCGGTGGCCATGGTTGGTTCGTGGGAACCGTAGAGGCGGTGGCGGCCAAAAAAAATGTTGTTAGGCTCTGATTACCATGAAGAAACCTATTATTCTTTGATGATCCTTCTCAATAACCATAAGACCACATATATAGCCTCCTAATTCTAACAAACATATCCTCTATTTTAGGTATGAGATCAATACAAATC
The DNA here is from genome assembly GCA_025506515.1 of Flaveria trinervia. NCBI lineage: Eukaryota > Viridiplantae > Streptophyta > Magnoliopsida > Asterales > Asteraceae > Flaveria > Flaveria trinervia. The sequence continues at coordinate 6,841,536 of CM046443.1, forward strand.
AAACTAATATAATATGAAATATATTGCTTCTAATAATAACAACTTTTAACTTTCTTATCAAACTATCTTGATAGGTAAATAAACCCATCGAGACGGTATTCTAACAAAATGATCTATAAACAAACTTTTTATAATAAACCAATTTTCATCTTATCATGGGGTTAAACGAAGATCGCTATTTGAATTACCCTTCTCCATAACCATATTACCTATGCTTCTTCTTATTCTAATAAAAAGGGTAAATGAGTGTGCTACTTGTCATCACTACATTTATTCTCATCAAACTTTCTCGATTCTCTCTCCTATTAAATAATCATATTAATTACTAATAATATTATCTATTTATTTTTACATTATAATTATAATTAGCTTTTTAATACAAATAAGAAAGAGATTTTTTTATTAATGCTATTTCTATAGAGATAGTTTTTTGAAAATGATTTTTTCCAAAAATAAATAAATAAAACTGTTTTTATGTAATATTTCAAAATTAGTTTTTTAAAGTAATTTTTATTAAACAAAAATAATTAAAATAAGGAGTTATAGTAAGAATTTTTTTTAAAAATGAAAATATATTAAAACGTTATTTTAAAACAAAATATTTAATTTATCTTTGAAAAAAACAAAAAACAAAATAAAATTTTCATATTATTGTTTTATCACTTATAGTTGTTACTCATACATAATTTCAATCATATAATGTCTTAGTCTATTAATCTATAATTAATAATATTTATTTTATTTATATTTTATTTATTTAACCCGTGTAATACACGGGGTTACTAAAGCTAATTTATATATATTAGACCATCACCAACACGAGAGGGGCATAGACATCTTTATGTTGGCGCTACTTGCTTAACGACCCCTCTTCTTTCTCCTTCCTCATGGACCCACGAGCGTCATCACTTTCTCTCTTCTTCCCTCTCCCAGTTCTTTTTTTCTCACGGGCAGCCTTTACACTCTCTCCTCGTCACGTCTACACCTCCTCCTCCTTTTTCTTTCACGTCCTCCTACGAGCACTTCACAAGCGTCAGTATGAACATCGTATAAATCTTAAATGTTAACTAATTACATGTACCATCATAAGAAATATTCCTAACATATGTTTTTGGTAAGTACATCCAAATTCCCCTTCACTCAGATTATTTAACTTAATGCCACGTGTATATCTCACAATCCAATGACATGTTTCCACGTGTAATATTGCTTCCCGCCTTTCGCCTCATATCATTCTCTTATAATTTCAGTTGCAAACTGAATAAAGATAACAAACTTCATTTCACATAACAGATTTTCAGTCATCATGATACCAATTTGATCATTTCTCCTTCATAATTCTTGAAAGCAATAAACTACTACATTCATTCGCCATCATCAACAGGTAATCAATCTCATTTCATGATCTTTTAGTTCCAAAATCATCTAATTCTGATGAAATTTGTGTATTTGGTTAGAGTGTGCGATCAACTTGGGTTTTTGCAGTTGGCTGAACCTGTATGATCGATTCGATGCATTATTCAATTCAATGTAGTGTAATCTTACACAAGATGATTCAATTCTATGTGATTTTAGTGTTGTTTGATTAAATTTAGATAAATTTCGCTTGAATTCTCTCATATCTGCTCTGTTCTGGCTGTCTTTGTGGTTTTAGTGCTTGACGTTCTTTTAGGGTTCATAAATTCGTACTGATAATCTATAGCTTCTTTCAATCTGCTTCAATTTAAGTTTGTATGTTGTTTATTAAGATGTTTGTGTAGAATTTGATCCACTACGATTAGTTCTCAACACCAAAGTTGTTTGTGTTTTTAATTTAATTTGGCACATTCTGCAGGTGTTAAATTCATCTTTTAGTTCAGCTTCTTGAGTTCCAATCTGATCATTTTAATGGGAGTTAAAATTCTATAACAAATTTCAGTTTCTTAGGTTTCAATTCATTTAGGCTCTTTCTGGTAAATGTTTACTGTTAATTCAACTTGATCTTGTTTTGTTATTCAAGTTTTGATTGGATCCCCTCATTCTTGTTTGACTGATCTTTCTATGAAGTCGTCTACAACTTAACTGATTTGATGAATTGTACAGTTTAGATTATGTTTTGTTTTTTTTTTTCTTCTTCTTATGATACTGCAAAATGATTTTGTTTTCAGGTTCAAGATTTTGTGAAGTGAATGGAGTTCTAAATTCTAATAGAGATTTCAGTTTCTCAGGTTTCAACTCTTTTGAGTCTCTTTCTGGTAAATTTTTTAATTTGATAATATTACTCTCCTTTTGTTAATCAAGTTTCGATCCCCTCGTTTAATTCTTGTTTGAGTGATCTGTCTACAACTTAACTGATTTAGTTGTACATGAGTTACATTCAGATTATTAATCCTGCAACTACTGTTGATTTAGATTATGGTCTTGATTTAGATTAATAATTTGGATTTCAGTTTCTTAGGTTCTAATTCTTTTAGACTATTTCTGGTAATTTTCTTAATGATAATTCTGTATACAACTTAACAGCTTTAATTGCCCATCAATTAAATTTAGATTATAATCCTGTAGCTTTTTGTTCTCTTCTTCTTCTTCTTCTTATGATCTGCAAAATCGTTTTGTTTCAGGTTCAAGATTTTGTGAAGTGAAATGGAGCCCCAACCAAACAATGGGAATGATGATAGTGTAACACTGCCAAGTGTGGATAACATAACACAGAAGGCCAAAGGAATAGTAATTGATGAAGCTAAAAAGCCAAAACGCGTCACTGGCACTGAGATTGCTGCTAATTCCAAAGGAAAAGCGATTGCTGAGCCTAAAAGCAAGAAAGTAACTATTGTTAAGAGCTGTTATTCTCTGAGATCAGGACCAAAAGGGATGGATATAGATGTTAAAACAACAATGGCATCCCTTGGTGCAAAACACAACGGTGAGGAACTAAAAAGAGACAGTCCAGGAACATCCAAATTAACCGGGAAGAGAGGACCTAGTGGTGATATTGATAAAAAAGGAACTGGAACGCGCACAACTCGATCAGCTAGTAAAAAGAGCAAGGTAAAGTAGAACTCTGTTTGCTCGTGTCATCGCCCAAATGTTGCTGTTTCTTTTGCTTTTAGATCTAAATCATGTTGTTGAATACAAGTTTGAGACACATTTGGTCTTAAATTCATGTTTACTGTAAGTGCCTATTCAACTGTGCTTCATCAAGACTTTGGTTAATAAAATGTGGTTCTTTTTGTTTTTGATGATGATATAGAGGTATATATGAAGCTTTCATAAGCTCAAATAGATTGGATATTAGTTTGTTTAATGTTTTTTATTGCCTTTTGTATTTCGCAAACAGGTCATTAAAAATAGTTACAGTTATTCTAGATTTTAAAAGGTGAAAACAATAAACAAGTGATAAAAAGAAGGATAAATTCATGTATTCTAATTTGCATTTGAAAGAAAGCACGCAAAAACATGAGCAAGCTAATGGGTTGTTTAAAATTCAAGTATCGGTCAGAAGGTGATGACCGAGTAAATGGTTGTTCCATGATTGGGTAACGGGAAAAATACGCATGGGTTAGTGGTGTCGTACCGTGTCAAACGCGAAGGGTGAGAATCAAACATGCTGACGGCCAAAATATTTGACCGAGTCAGTGAGTTAGACATTTTGACCGGGTCAAAAGCAAATCAAACCGCCCCTAAAAAAAGGTTAAGAAGATGAGAAACACTCAAACAAGCGATCACTTCAGGTTTTAATTTGGTTACTTAGTTGCAAGACCTAATTGCTGATAGCAATGTTTAATTGGCTACATAGACATATGTTATCTTGATCCCACCATTGATCTGTAAATGAATCCATGCACTTACACACCAACCTTTTGATACTTGACTAAACTAACTGGGTGAAATTGGGTGGCGAGTGGGTGTCGTACTATAAATCGTCTACCAAATTAATCACACAAGAATGAGTACAACCTCTTAACTCGATGTTTTATAAGTATTCAAATAGTTACACAACGTCACAACATAACTTAAATTGTCTAATTACCATACAAACTGTAGCAAACCACACCAACGTAACATCTACTTCACATCTAAAGTTTCTCTATGATGGAAGCACACTCAAGAAATAAACAATGGCTCATTTTAATTAAAACATCCAAACAATAACACAATACTATATAGTATATGTACGAACCCAGTCACAATGCACAAATGTTCAAGTGTCAAACAAGAATACAACACATAAAACAAACCGTCACTATGAAATTAAAATAAAACACCCTACTCAATCATGATAACTAAGTAAAATTAGCTAGCCATGAAAAATAAACAAAAAAAAATCATCGGTCGGTGAACATAGGGTTGTTCAAATATCTCGGCGCTCGAAACTCGCTCGAACTCATTTGGAAAAAGTTCAGATTTTTGCTCGTTGGAATTTTGGCTCAGTTGTAAACGAATTGAGTGGCTTGGTTCGGTTTGAAAACGAACCGAGCACGAGCAAAGGTACGCTCACTTGTTGCTCGCTCGGTTTCGCTCGAATAATTTTTTAAATTTAGTTTTTCTATATTATATATATTTGTTAATCTATTTAGTTATTTACCACTATTTTAATTATTTAGTCAAAAAATTCAACAACCCTAAATGTAAAGCTTTAATTATCTAATCAAATCATCATTTCACCCATCACCACTTTCCAGCCGTCCCCCGTATCCCCCACCTCCCTACCGGTTGTTGAGGCGCTGACCTCCGGCACTCAGACAATCAGCCGACCTAATAGTCTGATCGTCCATCATCTTCGACAATCAGCCTTTGAAGTCCGTAGTCCGACCTTGTTCGAATCATGACAGTGTTCAGTTGTTCCTAATTGCGATATCTTGAGGATAGATTTTTTAATAATTTGGTTCGTAAATAACATTTGCACAAGCATTGGTGAAAATACTATGGTTGAAACTTGAAAGTTGAAACTTTTGAATGAATTATTAGTTTTGCTTTAAATTATAACACGAAACCAAACAAAACCGAGCGCTCAGTTTAAAACCGAACCGAATTCGAGCATGAAGTTTGCGCTCAAATTTGTAAATTCGAACCGAACCGAGTTCGAACGAAGCTGCGTTCAATTCGGTTCGGTTCGTGAAACGGCTAGGTGAACAGCAGTAAGCAGCCCACTTAACTCAATTTAGCCCAAGGCCCATCTACAATTAGTTAACAATTAACATGATAGCTCGACTAATTTCCATTTGCTTTTACATTTATCCAAGATGAATCCCCTTTACCCATAAAATAGTTTAGATTAAAAGACAACAAATTTTAATCCAAATAATGTATATTTGAATAATCAAACTTTCAGAACGATCTTTTTGTGTATTTCATACTTCGTCTCGTGTATAAATTGATCGCATTTGTATCCCTTATAACAATTTTACTTGTTTTCTAGTAACCTACCGTATACAAAAACAAATAATAATAATGATATTTATAATAACATGGGTACATTTATAACATAATTTATAACTAATGAGAAAGGTTACGCTATAAAGTGTTGTTTTCGTTCGAAATGTTTGAAGTTATTAAATAGATTGAACGTTATGGGTGGAATTATAACGCAAGTTGTAAGAACTAATCACACAGAGTTGGAATTATTATGCAAATGTGGTCTTATTATGCAAGAAGGTATCCTTGCGCAATAATTCCATCTCTACGTGATAATACCACGTGAGTGTAATCCATTTTGCGTAATTATTATTTGTTCTTGCGTGATTATTAGTTGTTATTATGTGATAATTCCACCCCAACTTTGTACGCTTCGCACGAAAAATACAATTTATATAGTAACGTCCCTATAACTAATAGCACATCTATTAAATGCACCGATTTTCTTGATAATATTTATGTTTACAAAAAACTTTTAATAATTAAAAGATGTAACATTCTGTTTTTGGGTATAACTTTGTAAATTATCTAATTTATGTGAAGTAGTATTTACTATGCTTAGTTATTATTAGAAATTAAGCCCGGACGATGTGGCATGTTTGCGAACTACATTACGTGCGTTGCGACATTGATATCAATGTGGTTAAGTATATATAGAAACATATGAAATTGTAACGACTCTGTAGTGGAGATCGAACACATGTAGAAAACAGTTATATAGTAATACCAATGTTTTTGGTATCGATTTCATTATTAACGGTATCAAAATATTACCGTCAGTCGATATAACTTATGATACCAAGAAATTACCCTGTTTTGAATAAAACTCATTTTTTTTAAACAAAGTTAATACCAGCACGTCAAGAAAAAAAAGAAGGGCCACAACAATAATTAATAAAAAGTTAAAGAATAAAACTTATTAAGTAAAAACCAATTTAGTACAAATTTAATAGGTTAAAAACGTATCTTATACATATTAGAAGGAGTAAATTAAAATTTTAGGATCAATTGAAATATGATCACCGATCTTTGAAATTAAGTATCTGTTAAATTAAGAGAAAGTTAAGAGTTTAAATAATCATTAGTTAATAATGAATGACAATGTTAAGTTTGTGTGGTCATATGTATTAGTTAGACACTTGGAAGGGCATTTATGCTATTCTAAGAAACATTAATTAAGATGGTCAAAGAAGAGAAAGACCTTGGTCACTTAAGTTGGTCAAGAAAACTTTAATCCATCATATTGGTGGTGAAAAATCAAGATTCTAGACTATAATCAACAACCACATTCAAAAAACAAACCTAGTAAGTGAGACTCTAACCTAAAAACCTTATTTTATTGGGGCGGAACTATGATTACGGAAACGATGTCAAGTGACCCTGTTGATTTTTGAGCCGGTAGTGTATCGTATAATAAACCTATATTTTTTCAGAAGATAAACCCATATATATTATCAACTTCAAAAAATAACAACTAATTCTTTTTAGCTCATTTGTAACCTGCGTACTCACAAGTTTATCTTATACCTTAGGTCTCAAGTTCGACCCTTACAACAGTTTGTTTTTAAAATACCTTTTTAATAAATAAAATTATTCTTTTACCCTTATATATAACCATTTTAAATCCTAACTCACAACCCTCCCCACCCATCATTGATTTATTTTATGAATAAAATAGCTGAATAATATAACAAGGTTGACACTTTCTAAAATCTAAGATTTAGTTTAGGAATAATATAACAGAAGATGTTTTATTTATCTTTTCTTATTATAGAAATTTGCAATTTGCCTTATTGCTTTGGATAAATATAGTATCTAGTATGATACCCTTCCTATTTATTAGCCCTGTTTAAAACTAGAAGAATATGAGATTTGTGGATTATTGAGTGTTAGGCTAGATGAAAAAAACAAGAAGAATGTGGGATCTGCGGAAGAAAGAAACCAAGTAAATGTGTAAAATTGAAAGAAAAGAAAAAAATATTTTTTTATTACAAACTTTATATGAAATAAACCTTGAAACTGTTAATGAAATATTATATATGAGTGTAGCACACGCACGACCAACAAAAATTAATATATTAAATTGAAATTGCCTTGGATATAAATTGACCCATCCCGAAAAATCTTATAATTTGATAGATATCCAAACACCAAAACTTGATGACCCCATTGAAAATTTTTTTTGTTCCGTCACTGTACTTTATGATGTTTTTGAAGTAGAGAAGATATTACGAGTGTTATTTCATAATTTCTTATTAATTTTAGATTAGACATAACAAAGGATATTGTTGTCAATAAAGATGTAAATATGATTAATATGAAGTTGTTCTAAGTATCAAGAGATTACTTGAACACTTCTAATACAATGTTTAAAGTATTTTTGTAGTATAAACTTTGATGTGTTAAAAGGGAATTTGCAAGTCAAAACTATTGCAATGCAACAACCAGGTCCAAAACAGAAGCCAAGCCAAAGATCCTACTTGGGTCGTGGTTGGTGGGTGACTTTGTATGTGAGCCGCATCTTGGAAACGGATTAGTTATTGTTGGGGTTCGATTGGGATGCAGTTGAAAAAGGATGCGATTGAAGAAGAATGCAATTGGTGAATCTGAGCCGCAACTAGAAGAAGAATGAAGCTAAAAGATGTTTTAGCGGTATCTTGCGGGTGAAGTTTGTTTAAAATTCTAAGTCTTTGAATCGAAACCTACTTAGATTAACATAGTTATTTGTTTTTAAGTTACGATTTGCTTGTGTCACAATATAGGGGAATAGTAGAAATACATATTTTATGGCCTTTGTAATGTGTATCATTGTATATTTTAATGTTTTTATCAATAAAAGAATCTAATTAGTCGTGTATCTTTGTTTAGTTTAGTCTTCAACTATGGCTAAAAGTGAGTCGCATATGTGCTCTAGCTGCGGTCTAGTCGCATTCGTGCTTCGGTTGGATCGAGGTTAGCCGCATCTTAGATTCTCACTTATCAAATTCAACAAAAACATCAAAAATAAGGCCGATTACCTAAGGTGGATATAGAATATTGATCTGGTTGTTGAGACGCGATAAAAAATAAGTTAATTTATCTGTCTTAGCTACATTTATTGTATAAGGGTAAGTAAGGTCGTCTCTACAGGGAATATGTGGAAAGTGTTTAACGAATACGATGATTAGCTAAAAAACTCAAACTTTATAATTAAAAATTGAAACTTGGAGTGGATTAATGAACACAATTGCATAAAGCAACAAACTTTATAACAAAATAAATTGAATAACAAAAAGCAATCACTTCCGGGTTTCCAATTCTGCAAGATCAACAATTGATACTTTTAAATTAGGGTTTGTAAGAAAAAATACTTCAAGATCTTAACTTTTGATTAAAGTGATAACAAAGGAACAATCTTTTAAGACTCGTTCATTCACAATGTTACCAATTTACTTATATCACATTGTCTACTTTTCTTAATGAGTTCAAGATGCAAGGAAACCGAAAAACTGATAATCAAGCAAACAACTTCATTTATAAGCAAATCATTTAAATCAATCAAAACATAATGTTACATTCAATAGATCAATGTTTTATACAAAAACCTAATCAATCATACCAATCGTCTCACTTTACAAAAATCGTACTTCCGAAATCAATAAAGAGAACCTAGCTACGCATCATCTTCATTCAACCTTTAATTTTCAATCTTGATTTGATAATGATAAATGATTATATGGATGATATTGAGGAGCTTAGAAGCACCCAAAGTCTCTTTGAAATCACCTAAATTCGGCTGGAAAAAGTTTTTTCTTCGAAACCCTAATGATTAGGGTTATATAGGATTTAAAATTTGAAATAATCCTCTAATATCATGTTAGACCATAACTTATGGCCTATAGGCTGTAGGTTACGGCATACCCTCAACCAGACGGCCAAACCTTCTGCTTTACGGGGTTCACAGACGGACTCATCACAGGGTCGTAAATTATGGTCATAGACCGTAGCTTACGGCCTTCCTGCACTTTTTTCACATGTAACTTTTTACAAGCTTTCCGTTGATAGGTCGTGGGCCCCGTAACTTTTTTCCTAGCCCAAGTTATGCCCGTTTTAAGTTACCGTGGTCTTGAACCTTCGGTTTTTGCATTTCTTCACTTCTCGGGCTCCGATTTCCATCCCGCTTCATCCATACTCTTCACGTTTCACCATGCTTAGTTCTGGTTTCCTGTTTTGCATCTTTTCATCCAAAATAAGCTTCCTTTAACTCCAATCATCTATAATCCAAAATACAAACAACTTGAATTTGTTCCACCATAATCATGATATAAAATCAAGCATTTAGATAAACTAAACACCAGATTATTGACACGTGATCACATCCCCACACTTAACCTTTTGTTTGTCCTCAAACAAACTTATTTGCACACTTCTCCCAAATTAAGCACACATGCCACATTATCACTACCTTGAACAAGTAAGATCCCAATACATGTTTTGTTTTTTAACTTTATGATGTAATATTCATAACATAATCATTCAATACTATTTGTATTTGAAATCTTTGGTTGACATATACTCACCTTTTGTTTCAAACATTCATGCATTCACATTCCTTACAATAAACACTCCTCTCGGTTTATTTTGTGAACTAGTGATGATATACTAGTGTTTATGGAGCTCTCAAAACACGAATGCACATACTAATCATAAGTTTGTATATCAATCAAATCGCCATCAATTGACACAATATAATACAAAAATGAAGAGGTCTTTTTTGGGTGGTAATATTAGGCTATGGTTTAATGTGAGATTGAAAGGGATTTTAGAGTGACTAAAGGAGAATGAAATCCAACTTAAACATAATAGACGTTTTATTTTTCAATGTAACTCTTCTATTGCACTTCTTGTAACAACCACTCATACTATTTTTGTTGTTGCATACTTTGGTCATTTTGACCTTATATTTAGCTTTTTATTTTTTGATTAAATCAATTAACTTTACTAATTATTGGACTGCTATTGACGTGACTCTTCTATGTTATGGACTGGACTTCATCCTCTAAAGTTTTAGAAAAAGGCTAACGCTTGTGGGTTTATTGTTTTGGCTTGAAACGACAAGTTAGGGCTCAACACGATATCTATAAGAAGATTTTGTTGGTATGGAATTGAAAAGAAGGGTTTAAACAAATGGTTCAATCCTAATGCCTTTATCATATTTAGGCATACATTGGTCTATGATCTTGATATGTATCAATTACACGAGTTCTAACTCGGATGCACATTATGGATTCTCTCTTTATGCAAAGAAGTAAGGTAACTCATAGTATACTATGAGTTTCTTAATTAGGCTCAAATTTCACAGAAATGATGGAAAGAGGTAATAAAATATGTAGCATGTACGTTCTCTACAATTGGTTTGTTACACCACCCAGGAGTTTCACCCACTTTTATGAAGATTCATGATTAGCGTGCATTAATTAATTTTGAAAACAAACATGCTAAGGGATCCATAAGTGCACAAATAGTGACAATTAACCATGTATGCAAAATTTTGAGTTTCATGTACACTTAAGTTTACTTAGAAGATTTTTCAAAGTTACTCAGTTTTTCAAAAGGTTTCTTTCAATTCTCCCCTTTATCCCCACACTTGGGATACATTATCCCCAATGTATGGTTTTAAATATTAATAACCATGATGATAATGAATAACTAGATAAGGAAGGAGTACATAAACCTACTCATTAGTGAGAATTTTCGGTAAGGGACTTGCTCCTCCCCACACTTGAGTGCTTGCGTCTTGTGTATGATTGAACTAGCTAAAAAAACAAAAAAAGGACACAAAAACTAATAAAATAAGTAGAACTCATTTTCGTAGGAATCACGGTTGCATTTAGCTTATGCAACAAGCCTTTAAACCCTTCGGTAGACCCGAGTGGACGAGTTGTATTAAATTAGGGTTGTAATAAAATAATACTTCAAGATCAACAATTGGTACTTTTAAATTAGGGTTTGTAATAAAACAATACTTCAAGATCTTAATTTTTAATTAAAGTGATAACAAAGGAATAATCTTTTAAGACTTGTTCATTCATAATGTTACCAATTTACTTATATCACATTGTCTACTTTTCTTAATACGTTCATGATGCAAGGAAACCGAAAAATTGATAATCAAACAAACAACTTTATTTATAAACAAATCGTTTAAATCGATCAAAACATAATATTGCATTCAATAGATCAGTGTTTTATACAAAAACCTAATCAATCATGTGACATCCGTCACCTCAAGGTCCGTCAATTAACGTGGCTTCCGTTAACTTTTCTTTGATCTTTCATTCCTCATCATTATAAACTATTCGTGTGGATATTATACTTGCTTTATCATCTTTATGCTTGTGCTATCATTGAAACGTATGCTATGCTTAAAACTTTTACAAATTTCATCATCGTTATCATTAAATATATCATTTTTATATAATATTATTGTCATTAATAAAACTATTTTTAAGATACCAATAACATTAATTACATCTTTATTATTAATATAATTGGCCTAATTAAGTCGTTTTCAACCGAAACAAATTTGGGAATTCGGGGATTTAAGTGCAGGGACTAAATGTGCCATTTTCCAAACTTGGGCTGGGTATATAAACCCCTGTTTCCCAGCCCTAGCCCTCATTTACTTCATCTTCTTCTTCATCCTCTTCTTCACTTTCATCTTCTTCCTTGCACCAAAACAGCCCCGTTTAGTCACGTTTTTATCATCTAGACTTCGACTACAACCGAGTCTACTCCATTCTTGCAGGTAGAAGACCTTGGTTGTCCCTTTTCCTGCTAGTTCACTGCTGTCCATTTAGGGTTTCGGGTCCAACCCGAACACATGAGGTCGTGTGGGTGCGTGTGATGTCTTTCTACGTGTTCTTCTTATTTGTGTATGTTTGTAGAGTGTTTTTGGAAGTCCTCGCGGTGTAAAACTCATGCTCGGAGCAGTCAAAGGCTGCTCCGCACATTTGCAGTCGCGAATCTGCCATTCTGGCGACTGGGTCTGTCATACGACTGAGCCGTGCGACTGGGGTGAGTCGTGCGACTGAGTTGTGCGACTGGGTATGTCATGCGACTCAGTCGTGCGATCGAATGAATGTGTGCGATTGAGTCAATGCGGATGAATGTTGTGTGCGATTGAGTCATGCGAACGAATGGATGTGTGCGATTGTGTGTGTATCGCACGACTAAAGGCCAATCGTACGAATGAAGGTTCAGTCGTACGAATGAAGCTGATTCGTATGAATGAAGGTTGATTCGTGCGTATGGAGGTTGAGTCGTGCGATTAAGTGTTGTGTGGTACGACTGAATGCCAGTCACACAAATGAAGGTTCAATCGTACGAATGAAGCTGATTCGTACAAATGAAGGTTGATTCGTGCGAATGGAGTGTTGAGTTGTGAGTCTGGTCCTGTCGTGCGACTGAAGTTGCTGTGTGTGTGAATTCCTTCTTGTATGTCGTGTGATATTAAGGTGACATCGACACAGTTGCCATTGCTAAACCACAAAGATTAAAGTTGTAACATCTTGTATTTTTGCGTTAATTGGAAGTTAGTTTTGTTAATTCTTGAAGGGCTATTGTTGCCATATGTGAAACGTGTGGGCCATTTATGCTTTTACCTTAGTTGTTTTAATTCTTTAACTTGAAAGCTTTTGGTGTTAAATACTTACTTAATAAATAATTACGGTTTCTAATAATACCAAATTACAATAATCATACTAATAATAACAATATTAACAAAAAAATAATAATAATAATATTGATAATAATAATAATTATTTAAAGTTACTGATCCTAAAAAGGATTGAACTTAAAGTTAAATTAAGTTAAGGGAGTGTTTAGTCATTTTGGAGACTTTAAAAGAAAACTAATGACATAAAATAATAACCCTTAAAACTACATGGACCAATAGTGTAAAATCGTAAAAAAACACCCCATATCCTTGTCCGGCTAGAAATTCCGGCCGCCGGACTCGGCCAACTCTCCGGCGAGGACCCAAAAACCCAGTACATCTTCGAACTAATGAACTCGAACCATTCCAAATCGATTCGTGAACGTGATTCGAACTTAATCATGCATTTTAATTACGATTAAACATCGGTTACGAACATAATCAGGTTGTATAACCGAAACATTTAACTTTGAGCCGTTAAATCATTTAAACCCAATAATAATCAAATTAAACAGATCCTAATCGAATGTTAAACTAATACAAAGCTTTTTTTCGAACTTAATTCTATCTGAAATGAACCCAAATACCAAGATTACCATCCTCATCCCCGCGCACCTGTTACAACACGAACACCATCTTCAAAGCTTCCAAACGCGAAATTAATAGAGGGCTTTTCATCATCAAGGTTACTGGAAGCCTTCTGCAAAGTGAATTCGAGTATCAACGTCATTTGCTATCCGAACCATTCACGACTTGGTCGCGGTTTGTTCTTCGAGTCGAACCATTGAAATCGAACAATATTCAGGTAATTAAAACTACTTTCATGCTCGATTTCATGTGGGGATTGAAAGCCCTACCCTTAATCTGATTAACAACATCAATTGGTGGTTCAATTTCGAATCAATTGGAACTAGGGTTCTTGGAGAATTGGGGTTTGTTTAAGTTTTTGTATTTAGGAATTTGAAACAGATTCACGTCGCGGTCAAGGCCTTTGGTTTACTGGTAATGTGTGTGTTGAGTGGACTTGAGGCCCCGGGTTCGAACCCGGGGACCCTCAGCCCATTTTTTTTAAATGTTTTTCAAATATTTCAGATTATATAAAATTTTAGAAATTATAAAAAAAAATCAGTTTTATAAACCTTGGTTATTAAAAAAATTATCTAACTATTTTTCTGTAAATTATCTCTTTAAACACTTTAACAACTTTCATTTAAAATATTAATAACAAATGTTATAATTAGCTTATTTATACAAAAATAAACTTTAAATAGTTTAAATAATTAATCTAATCATTTAAACATGTTATATCATAATCAATTAATAAATTTATTCGCTAACTTTTATTTAAATTCTTGAAATTTATAAAACAATATAATTTGCTCTACTCTTATTTTCTTAGGTTTTGTATGATAAAACCTTTATGTTAAATCATGTTAAAAGCTCAAAACTTTATAAAATAGTTCTAAATGATTTTAAGTCATTAAATACATATTTAAATAATTCTTTTATCAATTTTTAAATAATTAATTATTAAATTATTTATTTCTTTTCGTATATTATACTTAATTTCTATTAAATCAATAATTTAAATTATTGAGACATTTTGTTTATTATTCATAAACTTAATTGATTTATATTATCTTTATTAAACCAAAACGTAAACGATTCATTATTACCCCAAATTCCAATTGAAACCCTAGTTCGCGTCTAATCGTTGATCTTTTTATCAAACTTAATATTGGAATCTATACATCTAGGTAACTTGTAAAAGAAACCGTTGGAACCTCGTTTAAATTCTTATCGTCACCTTGTATATATCAAGTGAGTTTCCTTGCCCCCCTTTTACTTTATTTCACACTATTTTGGGGTGAAACATGATTACTTATACATAATGCACTTGTAAACGTTTAGACTTGTAAAGCACTTGCAATTCATATTTTGTCATGGTTATTTGTGTGTTGTAAGTGATTATATGAGATACATAGTTTGTTTACAATCATTAACTATTGCTAGCCTGGCGACGTCTTAGATCTTTGGGCCTGACAAGCCTATTTGGTGCTAAAGTCGATGTATTGCCGACTCCTAGGAGCCGTATGCTTGTGCACTAGGGAACCAAATACACTTAGCCAATCTTTTATACTTGTAATCAAGTCGAGGTTTGGTTGTAACGATATGTGTTCTATAACCTTACTAGCTTATAACCTATGACATGAATTGCTACTTGTTACTTTCTTTTTCATATTATGTATGAAAACCTTGGAAACTCACCAACTATTTTTAGTTGACTCTTATTTTTATCATGTTTCAGGTCAGCCTCAAGCTTAAAGTGATCTTTTTGAAGCATGCTATAATCTAGGATTTGGACCTAGTAAATGAAATAAAAAGTTTACTTTATGTTTTGTTGCATTCGAACTTATTACTTGTTTGGGAATTATGATTGTATTTTTATTTCAAGACTTATGATAATAATATTTACAATTTAATATAGCGTTATGTGGCTGTGAACAATCTTAACCCTCACATCTCGACGTTTCCGCCGTCAAGGTTGGGGTGTGACAAAAGTCAACGCTATCAAACATACTAATGCTATTCCAAATCAAATTAACCTAACATTTTACAATTATTAACAACCGATTTGTGACTACTAACATTTAACAAATACTTCTCTCATAACAATGGAACTTTACACAATATCACCGGTAATGGCGACGGTTTCTAGTACTTGGATCTACATAAGATCTAATACATGTGTCTGCTTGTATGTGTTACACACAACCGAACCGATACAACCCGAACCGACCGAGCATTATTATTTACTTTATACATATTATTAATGCTTAACAATAACTGTCAATAGGGGTTTGACCGTTCATTACATACAACATTTGGGAAACTTTGATCATTCATACTTACCACTTAACAAGTGAGTTTCGTGGCCCCCTTTTATGCTTATACAATATTTCAATCATTTACAAACTTGGAGACAAATATGCTCACCCATTTTCATCATGCTGTACAACTTACATACAATTTACATACTTGAAATCAACGTGTTATTGTTTTGTGAGTACTTATCTGATACATGCTTGAGTTCGCTGTGTGGTACTTTCTTTACAACCATTTAATTCTGGTATTGGAACCGATGGATAGGTATTGGTAGTACTACTGGGTTGACACCCCCACCCTTGTTTGTTGGTATACTAGTTAGTACCAACAGTAGCCAGGAACGGGCCTTGGGTGAATATATTCCGACAAGATTCTGTGTGTACGTCGTTAGGTTTGGTTGTAAAGCTCATGTCATGTGATTTTGCTTACTTATAACTGTATTCACAGTATTCCACTACAATTACTATACAAATGTCATGGGATGAGTTTAAGGCACTGATCACCGAGGAATACTGCCCCCTCAACGAGATGTAGAAACTGGAGCATGAATTCTGGAATCATGCTATGGTGGAGCATGTCATGTGATTTTGCTTACGCTGATCGTTTTCATGAGTTGGCAAGACTGGTTCCACATCTGGTCACTCCAGAATCAAAGAGGATCGAGAGGTATATTTGGGGACTTGCGCCTCAAATCCGGGCAATGGTAACAGCAGTTGCTCCTCCTATGATTCAGAGTGCAATTCTGAAGGCTGGGGCTCTAACTGACGAGATGGTGAGAACAGGGGTATTGGGAAGATGAGCAGAGAAAAGAAATGATGTTGGGGAAACGAGCCAGTCGAGTGCCAGGAAATTTGACAAAAGGGCCAAGACAACCAAAAGTTTTGTGGCCGTGACACAGGGCAAGAGAGAGTATGTTGGTCCACACATGAAATATGATAGGTTCAACTTCCATCATCCCCCAGCAATGTCGTGCCGGGTGTGCGTGAATTGTAGATGCTCGGGGCATCTAGCAAGAGACTGCAGAGTGACACCGAATCTGGTGGCACCGGTCAATGCGGTTAACCCCGCTGGGAATGCCAAAGGCTGTTATGAGTGCGGAAGCCTCGATCACTACAAAAACTTATGCCCCAAACTGAATTGGGCACCGGGTCAGCAAAGGAACAACCAACAGCAGGTGATGGCCATAGCTGGAAATCAAGGCCTAACAAATCAAGGAAATACAGCGCGGGGACGTGCATTTGTCATTGGAGCCAACGATGCCCATTAGGAACCGAATGTTGTGACGGGTACGCACTTACTTAATCATCACTTTGCATCTATATTATTTGATACTGGAGCAGAAAATAGCTTTATATCTTCTGAGTTTGTGCAATTGCTTGATTTGAGTCCTAGTAGGCTAGAAACTAGCTACCCCGTAGAAATGGCCAATGGTAGGGTTGTTCAGGGCGATGAGATTATTAGGAAGTGCTCGATGATATTGGAGAACCATGCATTCGATATAGATCTGATACCCTTTGAGTTAAGAAGTTTTGACGTGATTGTGGGAATGGATTGGTTGTTGAAACATGTAGCTGAGATTGTCTATCGGGAGAAAGTAGTACAAATCCCCATGCCAAACGGGGAGCTACTCAGGATTCAAGGAGAACAACCGGGAAGGAATCTAAAGCTTATCTCCTGCATGAAAACACACCGAAGTTTACGAAAGCCGTGCTATGCTTTTCTTGCTTATGTGGTAGAAAAGAAGGAAGAGGAGAGGAAATTAGTAGATATTCTAGTGGTACGGGACTACCCGGATGTATACCCTGATGATTTGTCTAGATTGCCACCTCCACGACAGGTGAAATTTCACATAGAGTTGGTTCCTGGAGATACACCGGTAGCAAAGACGCCGTATTGGTTAGCGCCATCTAAAATGCAGGAATTATCTAGTCAGTTACATGAACTACTGGAGAAGGGTTTTATTCGACCAAGTCACTCACCATGGAGAGCACCAGTATTATTTGTCAAAAAAGGATGGGTCGTTCCACATGTGTATCGATTACCGTGAGTTGAACAAGTTAACCGTGAAGAATCGGTATCCTCTCCCTAGGATCGACGATCTGTTTGATCAGCTACAGTGAGCTTCGTATTTCTCCAAGATCGACCTTCGTTCTGGATATCATCAACTAAGGGTTTTCGAGGATGACATACCGAAAACAACGTTTAAAACTCGCTATGGGCACTATGAGTTCTTGGTCATGCCATTTGGGTTGACTAACGCACCAACTGTGTTTATGGACCTAATGAATTGGGTGTGTAAACCTTACCTGGATAAGTTTGTGATCGTGTTCATAGACGATATACTTATCTACTCCCGATTGAAAGGGGATCATAAAGAACACCTTTGGGCAATACTGGAACTGTTACGGGAAGAGAAACTTTTCCCCAAGTTCTCGAAGTATGAATTCTGGTTGCGGGAAGTGAAGCTTTTGGGTCATGTGGTTAACGAGGATGGGATTCATGTAGATCCCGACAAGATTGAAGCGGTGAAGAAACAGGATGCACCCCAGATACCTTCAAAGATACGACAATTCTTAGGATTGGCCGGGTACTATCGTCGCTTCATCGTGATTTTTTCAAAGATCGCTCAACCGTTAACATTGTTGACTCAGAAAGACAAGAAGTTTGATTGGGGACATGCACAAGAACAAGCGTTCCAAACATTGAAAGAGAAGTTGTGCAACGCACCGATATCGTCCCTCCCAGACAGAACTGATGATTTTGTGGTATACTACGATGCTTCACATCAAGGATTGGGATGTGTACTAATGCAGAAGGATAAGGTGATTGCCTACGCTTCGCGACAACTTAAGGTGCACGAAAAGAACTATACAACTCATGATCTTGAGTTGGGTTTCAAGATATGGAGGCATTACCTGTATGGAACCAAATGCATCATTTACAAAAATCATAAGAGCCTCCAACATATCCTGGATCAGAAGGAGCTTAATATGCGACAACGACGTTGGGTAGAGCTTCTTAGTGACTACGATTGTGAAATTTGGTATCATCCCGGGAAAGCGAACTTGGTGGCTGATGCTTTGAGCTGCAAAGAACGCGTGAAACCATTACGTGCTCGAGCATTGGAATTGACTATTCAAACGAATTTGAAAGCTTAGATCCAAATTGCACAAAGTGAGGCGTTGAAAGAAAAATCTTGCGGAGAAGAATTCCGAGGGTTGGATAAACAAATGATTTGCAAGGATGATGGTATACATTACTTCATGGATCGTATATGGGTATCCAGATGGGGAGGTGTATGTACCTTGGTCATGGATGAAGCACACAAGATGCGATATTCTATTCATCCTGGTGCAGACAAGATGTACCATGATCTAAAGGATCTTTATTGGTGGCCAGGCATGAAGAAAGGCATTGCTATGTACGTCAGCAGATGCTTGACATGCTCGAAAGTTAAAGCTGAACATCAAAAATCATCAGGATTATTACAGCAACCTAAGATTCCCGAGTAGAAATGGGAGAACATAGCCATGGATTTTATTACCAAACTCCCTAGAACAAGCAGCGGGCATGACTCGATATGGGTCGTAATGGATCGGATGACGAAGTCAGCTTATTTATTGCCGATCCGAGAAGACTACAAAATGGATAAGTTAGCGAGATTGTACATAAAAGAGGTCGTGACAAGACACGGAGTGCCGGTGTCGATCATATCCGACCGTGACAGCTGATTTACTTCACGATTTTGGTAGACACTACAGAAAGCGATGGACACTCAATTAGATATGAGTACCGTCTATCACCCCCAAACAGACGGCCAAAGTGAACAAACTATACAAACGCTAGAAGACATGCTGAGAGCGTGTGTAATCAACTTTGGTGGTAGTTGGGACACTCATCTACCGCTGATTGAGTTCTCTTACAACACCAGCTACCATACCAGCATTGGATGTGCTCCGTTTGAAGCGTTGTATGGAAGGAAATGTAGATCACCCGTTTGTTGGGCCGAGATTGGCGAAAGTCAGTTAACAGGCCCAGAGATCATTCAAGAAATAACTGACAAGATTTCCAAATCAAAGATAGACTAAAAGCTACTAGAGATCGCCAAAAGAGCTATGCCGATAACCGTCGAAAGCCTCTAGAATTCAACGTTGGGGATCAAGTTTTACTCAAGGTCTCTCCTTGGAAAGGAATTGTTTGGTTAGGAAAGAAAGGGAAGTTAGCCCCAAGATACGTAGGACCATTCGAGATTACAGAAAGAATTGGTCCAGTGGCTTACCGATTAAGGCTACCACAAGAACTCAGCGGCGTACATGATACTTTCCACGTGTCGAACCTCAAGAAGTGTTTGGCTGATGAATCACTTCACGTACCAATTAAGGACATCAAGATTGACGAAAAGCTTCATTTTGTTGAGGAACCCGTTGAGATCATGGATCGAAAGGTCAAACAATTGAAGCGCAATAGAATACCAATTGTTCGCGTGAGATGGAATTCAAAACGAGGGCCAAAGTTTACATGGGAATGGGAAGACCAGATGAAACTTAAATATCCACATCTATTCGAGGATGACACTCTTGGAACTAACTCCAGCTGAATTTCGAGACGAAATTCTCTCAACTGGGGGATACTGTGACATCCGTCACCTCAAGATCCGTCAATTAACGTGGCTTCCGTTAACTTTTCTTTGATCTTTCATTCCTCATCATTATAAACTATTCGTGTGGATATTATACTTGCTTTATCATCTTTATGCTTGTGCTATCGTTGAAACGTATGCTATGCTTAAAACTTTTACAAATTTCATCATCGTTATCACTAAATATATTATTTTTATATAATATTATTTTCATTAATAAAACCATTTTTAAGATACCAATAACATTAATTACATCTTTATTATTAATATAATTGGCCTAATTAAATCGTTTTCAATCGAAACAAATTTGGGACTTCGGGGATTTAAGTGCAGGGATTAAATGTGCCATTTTCCAAACTTGGGCTGGGTATATAAACCCCTTTTTCCCAGCCCTAGCCCTCATTTACTTCATCTTCTTCTTCTTCATCCTCTTCTTCACTTTCATCTTTTTCCTTGCACCAAAACCGCCCCGTTTGGTCACGTTTTCATCGTCTAGACTTCGACTACAACCGAGTCTACTCCATTCTTGTAGGTAGAAGACCTTGGTTGTCCCTTTTCTTGCTAGTTCACTGCTGTCCATTTAGGGTTTCGGGTGTTCGGGTCCAACCCGAACACATGAGGTCGTGTGGGTGCGTGTGAAGTCTTTCTGCATGTTCTTCTTATTTGTGTATGTTTGTAGAGTGTTTCTGGAAGTCCTCACGGTGTAAAACTCGTGCTCGGAGCAGCCGAAGGCCTTGGGTGAATATATTCCGACAAGATTCTGTGTGTACGTCGTTAGGTTTGGTTGTAAAGCTCATGTCATGTGATTTTACGTACTTATAACTGTATTCATGGTATTCCACTACAATTACTATACAACATCAATTACTTATTTACTATATAAACCTGTGAGCTCACCAACAATTTTGTTGACCATTTTGAGCATATCTTTTCAGGTGACAATGCTAATTGAAAATCTAGGTGTGCTGTCTTAGTGGAGACCCTAGGATGCATTTTTTAGACTAAACATACTTAACAAACATACATTTTGGAAATCATTGTTGTAGTCTGCTAAACAACATTATACTTTTGATACTTGTTCCTGGGTTGTGGGAAATATATTATAATGTTATCTTCTTTGTTTATGTGAATCATATATCATGTTATGCTTATGGCTATGTTGTCGTGAATATTGACTAAACACGACACAAGTCTCCTTTGTGTCGAGTGTCGTCATGACACGCTTGTCATCATTTATTATATTGCATCTCTAATGCTTACCATGTGTTATGACGATCCCGTCTCGTTACATCCCCGTGTTTTCGCTCTTAGCGGGGGTGTGACAAATCATACCAATCGTCTTACTTTATAAGAATCGTACTTCCGAAAGCAATCAAGAGAACCTAGCCATGCATCTTCTTCATTCAACCTTCAATCTTCAATTTTGATTTGATGATGATCAATGATGATATGACTGATATCGAGGAGCTTGAAAGCACCCAAAATCTCTTTGAAATCACCTAAATTCGACTGGGAAAAGTTTTTTCTTCGAAACCCTAATGATTAGGGTTATATAGGATTTAAAATTTGAAATAATCCTCCAAATATCGTGTTAGACCGTAATTTACGGTTACGCTCTACCCTCAACCAGACGGCCAAACCTTCTGCTTTACGGGGTTCACAAACGGACTCATCACAAGGTCGTAAGTTACGGCCATAGGCCGTAGCTTATGGCCTTCCTGCACTTTTTTCACAATATTTTCACATGTAAATTTTTACGAGCTTTCTGTTGATAGGCCGTGGGCCCCGTATCTCTTTTCCTAGCCCAAGTTATGCCCGTTTTAAGTTACCGTGGTCTTGAACATTCGGTTTTTGCATTTCTTCACTTCTCGGACTCCGATTTCCATCCCGCTTCATCCATATTTTTCACGTTTCACCAAGCTTAGTTCCGGTTTCCCATTTTGCATCTTTTCATCTAAAATAAGCTTCATTTAGCTCCAATCACCTATAATACGAAACACAAACAACTTGAACTTGTTCTACCATAATCATGATGTAAAATAAAGCATTTAGATCAATTAAACACCAGATTATTGATACGTGATCAACTATGCCGATTTGGGTGATTAACGCCCAAACCCCACTGCCCTACGCCCACTTTGGCAGTAGCCCATGCTAGTTGGGCGTAGGGTACACCGGGTCTCTTTTGTCGATGTATTAAAGTTTAGTTCTGATCCCATTTGATTGAGCAGCTATGTATTTACTCATTTAACCTTTGCTAATACGAATTTCATATACTTTCAAATACTTAGGACAAAGTTCGATGGAAAGATCAGGTATTGGTATGTGCTCAAATACCTTATGCTTTTGGATGCTTATTGTAAATGGGTATATTGTACGTAAATGTAATCTTTTGTAGTTTTGTTTAACTATGATGCTGTTATCACATGAAAAGGTTAAATTTTGGGACCATATGTCTGCTAATAAGCTTACATTGTCAATTTGTAAATTGGGTGTTACAAAAGACAAGAAAACTTAACAATAAATGATATAAGAAGATTAAAGCTACATAAATAACATTATTATAAGAAAAAAATAGCTAAAGAATTAAATAGAACTGACCGTTGCAACTTGCCCAACTTGAATTGTGTTTGTATCTTGTTCTTTTAGCTCATTTTTGTTTTAAATTTATTATAATAGTAAATGAATTCCGAATCATTAAAAACCTTGTGTGTTTTTTGGCTCTTATTCTAGTTCTAGATATCATGAAAAAAGATATGGACCTATCGTTCTACGCGTTTTCATAACATTATAATACCGGTGTAAAATCGTTTAAAATAAATCTGTAGAATTTTGCAAATATATGCACACACAACAAACGATGCATCATAGAACTTAAGGATAAAAATTATATTGTTTAAATATTAAAGAAATAAAAAAAACAAATAGAAGTTTCTAAGTAAATTAGAAATGATGTTCTTTATTAATATATGAACTGTATGTTTTTTAATTTTAATAATTACATACAATATATATTTTTTAAAAGATTTGCATATCTATTGTCTTTTACATTATCTCCCATTCAAATGTATTTTTTTTTAATTTCTTTTCTCATTTAAAAATATTTGTTAGGAAGGTGTTTTTTAATATATAATTAAGATATGAAAACAAATGGCAAAAAACCTCATCATATGCGGAACATAACAAGTTAACTACACATATTACATATAGACGAGAGTTAGTATAAAAATCAATATATGTGCATAATTTTTATAATAAAGGATATTGTATGTAATTATAACAATAAAATGATGTACTATATCATTTCATATATTAATAAATGACATAATTTAGAATTTGCTCAAACTTAATTGTGTTTCGGGCATGTTAAAGTTGGAAAATAATTGGATTATCATAAATATTATTAGACATTAAATAGAGTAAATATTCGAACGACGTGATGTCTGGTATCTATACAAATTATTAATTAAAAATGATTATTGTATCATAATCGTTAATGATCGTAAGTCGAATCGACTCAAGAAATTACCTTAGCTTGGAATTGGTTTTCATATTGAATTTACTTTACTTTAATTAACGTTTTAAGTAATTTATTTTCACAATTAAAAAATACAAAAAATGTCAAAATTCGATTTTCTGGCAGAACCTTAACACGACCGCATGTAATATTCTTTATAGTTTTGACACATTTGTGTTAGGTAGCTAGAATTTTTACTAATTTTTGCAATTTATTTTTACTTTTAGTTTTTAATTAAAACACTCACCTTACTTAACCCATAACCAACTATAGTAACTAACTAAAACGTTTTTTGTATTAATAATTAACATGTATCCTTGATCAAGGATACGAACACTACTTTCGCTCATACTATTTTTAATATGTGCATACTAGGTTCACATTTTCATTATTTATTTGTTGGATTTGACACCCAACAATCAACCACTTGTTCCATCTTCTTCACTGGCTTGACCTGACTCGAAAACATTAACGCACACATCCTGTAGATCAAAATAATCTTCAATAGAAAAACTCGGATCCATTATCATCGGTAAACTTAAATGTTGATCTTCACAAGGCTGTGGCTCATAAAAATCATTATTGAACTTAATGCTATCATCATAATCATCGGATGCTGAAGTGTATGACTGTTGAAAGGCGGATTCATTGTGCTACAAAACACAAAAAAGTAAAAATAACCTTTTACAAAATAAGGTTACTAAAGTTTGATCAATACTAAACATGACAAAATATTACATGTGAGTGGACATACCACGTTTCCAATGAGGCTTGTTTTTGCATGATTGACTGTGTCCTTCCACTTTTTGCCTTTGAGACCGCATATCTACATTTCAAATGTATCATATTTATATCAAATGTCATATATGATTTGTTTTGAGATGAACAAGAACACTACTTACCTCTTGAAGTTCCAAAGGGTTTGAAGAGTGTATATTGAGAAATTCGCCCACGCACAGAATGTTTTTGCTCTCGAGACGCATACGAATCTTGCTCGTGCGTTTGTGAGATATATTCATCAGTTTTCCCACTGTATCTTCTAGTGACAATGGTCTTAAACGCTTAGGTAAGATATGTTTATCCTTAACCAGAAATGGGTTTGTTATCGCCTCTTCCACAACATATGTTATTGGGCAATCGACCAACATTGCACCTAATCGAAATTTAACATTTTTTAGATGTTTACTATCATGTTTAATTCTTATTTCACCAACTGTCCCACACCCATGTTGAAGACCAACATAGACATCACCTAGGAGAATGTTTTTCTTTTTCTCCCAGTTAACCACAATGTTTTCTTTAAACTCACTTGTGCTGGAACCACCGTAATCTCCGCGGAGAAGTACTATTTTCACCTTTGCTGTCGCGAGCGGGCCTGTGGTAATCGTTTTTCCTGTGTTACCATCAACTAATATGACTTTGATGGACTTGTTCCATCATCACTCGCGGCTTTTCCGGTGATGTTTTGTGTAGTGAACACTGGAGAAGCTACTTCATTTGAAAGTATGAGTTTTAAGTTTATTGGTTTTGAACTTGTTGATGCCTTATTATCCTGCTAATGAAGGCAAGTGTGAGTTGTGTATTGAAATGATGATATAACCTTTTGAGCTCATGTTACATGATGATGGTGATAAAAAAATTATGTTATTATTATTATTAGTCTTTATGCCTTTATGGTGAACTTTTATGACCACATAAAATATGTACTTAGGTCATCAATTAATAGATATAAAAAGATATTATTAAACATGACAAGTCATATCGTCAAACCTGTAACTATTGACATATTTTAAAACTGTTATATGAAACTCGCAATTTATTAAAATTATACAAATTATTTATTATTCATTAGTTAAATCAGAGGTTTATCACTTCAAAAGAAATCTTGAGGATTATAAATACATTACTTATTATTCAGAAAGTATTAGATTAATTAATGCATATCATCATTAGATTATACAAAATATTATTCTTTTAATCTTTTGTTATCAACCGTACATGAAAACGTGTCTCTTTGGGTACATTTGTGTTTCACTTTATCTAATTAAGAAAATATTTTTATATTTCCTTAGCTTTTTAGAAATTAAATAAGTTTCTTAATCTATAAGATAAATTTTTTTCTGCTTTTACTTTCATTACACTAAAGAAAATGTTATTCTTCATATTTAACTAATATTGGAAAGAAAAATACCGTTTTTGGTTTTATGAAACCTAAACAAAAATGCAAAAACTACCCCTTATTAATTTTTTATTCATAATTGTACACATATTTACAACACGGAAAAATATAGTGTCTTTTTTTTATTTTCGTCACAAAATTACATATAAACACAATGATTAATAAAATATACATTACGAAGGTGATTTGGTTGTCTGGATAAATATATATAGATCATGCCTAATACACCACCAATTCTGATCACTTCACATCAAATAATCGTTTAAAAGATCTGAAAGTTAAAGTAAAAACAATAAGATTTGACATAACATATAAAGGGTCGTTTGACATTAGTAAACTCAAACGACCGATTGACAACAAACAATCGCACGTTTAACAAACAACTCATACCGTTTGAATGTTTGATCACGATGTGGGTCAGAAGAGTGATTTTGCTGTAGAAGCCCCATGAAAACACTTAATATTTTATTTCAAAAAAATACCATAAAAATATGAATAATGAGACGAAATAGGCCATCAACGTTGACTAAAAACTAAAACATCAATCGTAATAAATTCATGTAGCTGATTAAGCTTCCAGAAAGTTTGTTATCAAACTCAAGCTCATAATTATAGTCCCCTAAGTTGAACTACATCGGATATGATGAGAGTTTTCAAGAGATTTTGATGACGACAATTATTGTCGGGACGGATGAACTTGTAGCGGCGACATGTGTTTGTCTATAGCGGCGACAAGAGATTCTTGTTTCTTAAAATTTTAAAAGATATGAACTCGACACCTATAGCGAGAAGAGCCGACAACATACTAGACCCGTTACCACGACTCTCTAACCAGGAAATGTATAGTGACGAATGTCGTCGCATAGGTCAAAATGCTCAACAGCGACGACTATATACTTCTTTCGTCACTATAACATCTCTTTCTTCAGTCACCCAAGGGGGGCAGAAGAGAGTAATTAAAAGCTAATTGAAGAACTTGAAGAAAGAAGAAAATAACTCACATATTGAAACTTCTGATGATAACCACTGTTCATCGCTTAAAGATGTAAACTTCTGTTAAGATTAAATTGAAGTGATGTAGAAATCTTGAAAGCAAACACCCACCTGAGGATAAAATCATAAAACAGATGAAGATCAACAAACAAATCGAAGAACAGAAAGAAAAGAACTTGAAAAAAGTAAACAACTTGTAATGTGTTCGATCTTTTTAATTAGGGTTTCTTGATGAATAAATTATGTGTTTGATCGTTTTAGGGTTTCTGAAGAAGGTATATGAAGATAGATGGTAAATACAGTGAGATGAATGATGATGATCATACGTTTGTTTGTTTTAAGTTCGATCGATTATCAATGTTGAGCAAAAATAATTCCATTTGGGTTGAGTTTTAGTGTTTATAATCACGAATTTAACGCGTAAAACTGAGACATGACGTAATTTCCTGTGATTTTCTGAGCTTGAAAAAACATTCTGCAACGTTAGATGATATTTTGCACATAAGTTATCTACTTTTTATGTTAGGAAACGAAACATTTTTCTATTCTAATCAAATAATGTTTTGAGGTGAGACATGTTAATATTACAATCGTTCTTATCAAAGATTTTCCGTCTCTCATCTATTAAATAATTATCTTAATTATTAATATATTATTTAATAATTTTATAAATTTAATAAATTAAGAAAGATAAATATTTATTAATGTTATTTCAAATAAATAAACTTTCTATAAAATAATAATTTTTTCTAAACCATAAAACTTTTTTAAAAATGCGAATATTTTAAAATTAATATCTCTAAAAAGTCAAAATTTAAAATAGAAAATAACTAAATTTAGGAGTTATAATAAGAAAACTTTTAAAAATGATTTTTATACGGTTTGTTTTAGAACAAATATTTATTATTTTTTGGAAAAAAAAGTAAACAAATTTTTTTAAAAAGTTGATATTGTTGTTTTATTACTTATAATCATTTATCATAATTTCAATCATATCATATTTTAGAATATTATTTTATAATTAAAAATTTTTATTATATTAATATTTTATCTATTAATACGTGTAACACATTGGTATTACTAAAGATAGTAATATTATATTAGTTTAAGTAACGATTTTGTTACATTAAATATATTTATGTTGAAAATGGATGTTTATTAATAAAAACTAGAGAACCTGACCACTGAACAATGTTTAGTTAAACAGTATGAAATAATTTTAGAGAAAGAAACAAAAAAGAAGAAAAATAGATAGAACAGACAAGTTCAACTTATTATGTTGTCACATGTGAGTTTTAGCTACCAAACTTTTATTATGTTGTCAAATGTGGGTTTTAGCTTGTTAGATGACCCAATTATTATAATCGAGCACGAATTTGTTTGGTTTAACTTCACCAAGCTCAATATCGACTTATTTTGAGTTTTGTATGTAAAACTTGAGTTCAACATATGAGAAGTTTTTTACTTTCAGCTAGACTCATGTATCGT
The DNA here is from genome assembly GCA_025506515.1 of Flaveria trinervia. Lineage (NCBI taxonomy): Eukaryota > Viridiplantae > Streptophyta > Magnoliopsida > Asterales > Asteraceae > Flaveria > Flaveria trinervia. Next base: position 6,870,328 of record CM046443.1, read on the forward strand.
TTTTAATTACCTTAAAACTTATATGGTATAAGTATTTTTTTTCACAAATGCAAACTTACAAACTTTATATATCATATATTATTCAATCATTAACTTTTATCATAATTTCATACATATAACAATTATCAATATTTAAGTATATATTTAATGAAAAAAATTATGAATAATAGGATATTTACCTTAGTTCAAACTTTTAAGGAGTCAATTTAAAGCTATCAACAAGCTCATGAACATCTCAGTTTGTCTACATATATACTTCTAGCCCATTTTTGTTTTTGCGTTTTTTAGGGTTGTTGAAGATTCGTAATTCAAATGTGCGCTTGAATAATCTAGTAGTTGTGTAATCACTTTCATGTTAAAAAAATTGGTGTTCTATATATAACTTTCATGAACCGAAGAGAATATAATGAAAAGATTGTTTTCGTACTCAAGATGAAGTTGGGATCAAAAAATGCCATCACACATGCAATTATTTTTTCAATTTCAAATTTACATCAAATTGTGATAAACTAAACATCTAAATTTCACTTGTGAATTTTTTGATAGAAATATTTATAATGATTCATCAAAAAAAATAAAAAAATTCAAGCTATCTAGTCATCTCGACCCTAAATTCTCAAGAGGAGCCTCATGAGCTTGGGGGCTAATAGTTTAAGATAGGTGAAGATGGAGAGTACTATTTAATTTCTTACTAGTTTGTGTTACTTTGTATTGTAATATTTTTAATCTACATTTATCCTTATTTATCTCACCTGTACAAATTTGATAACAATAGCGTTATGTCCACCGGAAACTAACGTAAGCATACCAAAGAGATGGTTCAATCTATGGGGTCATTAGAAGCACATTAATGCAACAAACTAACAAATCATGTTTAACCGTTTTCGTGTGAATAATATTTGATATTATTAGTGTATGTGCATAATTAACTTTATATCATTAAGTTGTTTTTGTGTATGTATGAATGAGCATTATCGATGACATCCTAGCATAGAGAATGAGTCTACAAAACGAAGCAAAGTTGTTACCCCTTTGTAGAATGATGTTATGAGGCATGTGCGCTCTTATGCATCAAGAGCTGCTTAACACAGAGGCAAACTGAATTTTAAGGCCGCTCTCAACTCTAGCATCCTCATGTCATGCTCTCTATCATCTTCGATTGATTGATACACAAACTCATCTTATACTTGAAAGGTAACAAAATCAATACTATAGAACGGTTTAGATTTCCAAAAATGTACGAATATATTTCATAAGCGATTTAATAATAATATATTAGAAGTTCTATGATAATTATCCTAGAAAGTGATTGATTGGTTCAACTACGATAAGACAATGATCAATGACCCATGACACCTAACATGGGTATATTACTGTATAACACTCACAATTAACAAACAATGAGAAGTACTATTGTTGTCCTTATGCAAGAGCCACCAAGCACGCTTTTTCTAAATCAGTTAAAAATGTACATTTAAAAAAGTAATGATGTTTAAAAGCATGCGTCTAATAATAATTACTCAAAAATAGAAAATGCATATCTGAATATATATTAATGTTTTAGTAATAATCAGAGAAAACTAGAGTTACCAAAAAAATTGAAAATAGCGCAATGTTCAATAATACTTCTCGCGATAGATATTTTCTAGAAGTGTTAGGTTAGCATATTTACTCATGTAAAAGAACAAATAAGAAAATAGACTATTTATAATTTATCATACGAGAACATAAAAGTTGTCATTTTGTGTGAATTTTGTATCTATACGATCATATAAGAATAGCAGTAGAGACGTACTTACGTAATCAAAGTTCGTGTATTCGCTTTTATTAACGAGTAATTTCGATGAACAATATATTTTTATAGTAATACGTGAATTAAACTGGCAATACACAAATCTTCATAGCCTACCTACATATCATTTCTTTATTTTTTCTTTCATAACGACCGATACACCCCCTCCTAAATCACCTATATATTGTTCACTTCCTGTTACACAAACCGCACTAACCGATGAAAATAAGCATCAGATAACGTACGCTAGGTGAAAAAGTAATTTTAAACTACCCTATGCGAATCACAATAATAATAAATTAATGTGGGCGAGATCAAGAGAAAATGCTTAAAATCAACTTCCCAGGTGAAGTAATTATCTCCAGTATGACTCAAGATACTTAAATCAGTTTCACGAATCTCTAAAGATGACTTGTTGTCTTGATTCGCATATATATTCGACTCATGTATTAAAAAGGCATATTTTCTTTTTGCTATATTATATGATACGTGACTAATTATAATATTAACTTAGAGAACAAAGGTATATATGGATATTCCTTCAGTATTAGGGCCTATTGTTCTTTGGTTATGGAGTCTACAGATCATCTTTTGGGGAGTGTATAGTAGTGATTAGAGTTTTGGATTCTATTACAAGTGCTAAGAAACAGAATGAGTTGACTAAAAAGTTAATAATTGCTTTCCTTTTTTTTATATTATGTTTTAAGATTATTTGTATTAATTGTTTAGTTAAAATGTCATTTAAATATCATATAGATAAAAATTATTTTTACTAAAGCTCATTTTAAATCAAGTGTAGTTGTTAACTAATGCTTAGAGCCCCTATTTATTTAAAAATTTAGAAAAAATTGCGTTTGGCGCTCGTTAAAGGCTGGAAACCCTATAAATTTAAAGCTCTTCTTTATTAACTTGTATGATGTTTGGACCCCTACTTGTATTCGTATCATCGTATTTGAAGCTCTTAAAATACATACTACGTATAGTCTAATAAATTATTTACTTCATTTCTTGCTTATTTGGCTAAATAAGAACTTAGCTTTATTATTTAAAAAACTTTTATGACTTAAAAGTATAGATCTGATGAAGATATATAGTTGCATCTGTTTGGTTATTATTGGTAGATAAATCACACCATGATTACTACATTTATATATTCACAATAATATAATATTAACCCAAAGTTTAATTCGTTGCTAATTAATAATGATAACGAGTCAAAAAGAGAGAATTATGGTTGAAAATATTATACGTAAAAGCCAAAAGAGGAAATTACATAGGTAGTAGTGGAGCACAAACACACGAGGTGATCTTCTCATCAAAGTGTTTTACTGAAATTGTAACCCAACTTCCACCCATCATGCGATATCGCTTTGAATTTCATCCGAATAACAAACATCATTTGAATACATACTTGTTCTATGTTGCTAACTAACTTGAGCATCAAGTAAGATAATATTTTCTAGATTTTTAAAATATATATCTAAAGAAGTTACCGTGATGATGACTTAACGATCAGATACATACTACCAATGTTTTCAGAACCGGATCGGATGACGAACCGGACGTTTTACTGGTTCGGTGGTCGGACCGGTCGGACTGGATTTCATAGCGAACCGGACCAGCCACCAGACCGATCCCCAGTCGAACCGGTCGGACCAGCCGGTCCGATTCGGTCTCGAAAACACTGCATACTACATATAGTTAAAGTTGAGAGTGTGAATTTTAACTTCATATCCTTTGTGATAACTGATAACAGATAAGGAATTCTTAATACTTGATCGACTTGTATATGTATAGGTTGAATGTAACAAGACAATTTTGTTGGAGAAGAGAACTCCTAAAAATATAATTATAATCAATAACTTTTTTCTAATATCATTTTTTATTGTTGATTTTATTTAGTTTAAAATTGTTGCCTATAGTATCAGTTTCTTAATTTGACCTAATTTAATATCTTGATTTTAGTTAGGATCTTTTCAACTAAATTTAAGTAGTTTTATACCCATCATGTGGTCAGGTATTTTAATGTTATTTTATATCAACACAATGAATTGCATTCTTAAAAAAACAATTGACGTTTAAGAGCAAAATACAATTATACTTATCCTAAGTTGTTAATAGCTTTCATCAATATTCATAATAAGGTACACAACGCTAAAAATACATAGAAAAAGACAAAAGTGAAATTATTATTGAACTAAAAGATGAAACAATTACTCATCGAACGACAACCCTTCTGAAGATGTGAAGGTGATGCCATTTCAAACAACTTTGTGCTAAACAACCACTTATGTTAGAAGTCTTGATAGCTATCTCCAACACTAGTATGAGAAACGGAAGTTAAACCATCACCGGCCTTTAACCTACAAAAAAAATTGATGTACAAAAATACATGTGAAGTATTAAAAGCCAAAACAAGTGTACTTCCGAAGATTGAGTTTTTCTTCCGAAACTTAATATAGTCTTCCGAAGCTAAGTTGTTATCTCCGAAGGTTATGTTTGCTTCGGAAGGATGTTGTTGTGTACTTTGGATTTCTTCCGAAGTATACATATGTTTAGTAGGGAATCTTCCGAAGGGTTATTTTTGTTCGGAAGATATAGTGTAGGGTTTTTTGTGTAAATTCTCAATATGTGTTGAGAGTTGGTTAGAGTTAGTTACACACTATAAATACAGGAGAGTTGTAATCGGTGAAGTATCCGAAAATCTTTTCAGTTCATAATAATCATTTGAGAGTTCTTGTTCACGTTTTATTTTTTCTGGTATCATCTTTGATTTGATCGTTATTCCGCGTTCATATTCTCAATCGGTTTTACAACAATACATTTTCTAAGTTTTATAAATGTTAATGTTGACAACATAGGCATGTTTAAGAAACATTTTAGATAACCTTTAAAAATTTTTAATCATATAGTGAGATGCTAAAATAACAATAATAATAAATGATGATAATGGTACTACAATAATAAAAGAAACATTAACATCATTAATACTAATAATTATAATTGATACTTTTATCGTTACAACCCGCACGTTAAGATCCGAACGATGTGAGCTTAGAGTAGCGGATTGGCTCTAATCAATGAACTGCGCTTCATTAGACATTAGAGTGGATATCCGAACGGTGTGATGTCTAGTATCGATACAAATTATTAATTAAGAAATATCATTGCACCATAATCGTTAATGTCAGTAAGCCAAATCGACTCAAGAAATTACTTCAGTGTTGGATTTAGTTTTTATATTTAATTTACTTCACAATTTAATCAACGTTTTTAGTAATTCATTTTCATAAAATTAAAAAAAATCGAAAAATATCAAATTTTATTTTTCTGGTAGAACCTTAACACAACCACGTGAAATTTCTTTGCAGTCTTGACACGTCCGTGTCAGCTTGCTAGAATTTTTACTACTTTTTGCAATTTACTTTTAGTTTTAGTTTTAATTAAGCCTCCATCTTCTTTAACCCATAACAACTATAGTAACAATACCAAAATGTTGTTAGTATTAAATAATTGACACGTATCTCTAAGGACACGAATCATATTTCAGCTCATATTGTTTTTAGTGTGTGCAAGGTAGGTTCACATTTTCATTATTTATTTACTGGATTTGACACCCAACAATCAACCACTTGTTCCATCTTCTTCATTGGCTTGTCCCGACTCGAAAACATTAAAACATACATCGCGTAGATCAAAATAATCTTCAATAGAAAAACTTGGATCCATTATCATTGGTAAACTTAATGTTGATCTTCACAAGGCTGTGGCTCATAAAATCCATTATCGAACTCAATGCTATCATCATAATTAACGAATGCTGAAGTGTACGAATGTTGAATGGCGAATTCATTGTGCTACAAAACACAAAAAAGTTTTTGACATAAATTTTCTTTGAACTAGGTGTATATTATATTACTATGCATACATGGTTTCTAGACATACTGAAATATATTTTTAATATAGATGATTTGCTATTGTCAAGTGAATAGTATTCGAGTTGATGGTTTCAATCAATTTATGTCTAGATGCATGTATGATGATATTATCTAGTAAAAAATAACCTTGTACAAAATAAGGTTACTAAAGTTTGATCAATACTAAACATGACAAAACATTACATGTGAGTGGGACATACCACGGTTCCAGTGAGGTTTGTTTTTGCATGATTGATTGTGTCCTTCCACTTTTTGCCTTTGAGACCACATATCTACATTTCAAATGTATCATATTTATATCAAATGCCATATATGATTGATGCATTATTTTGAGATGACCAAGAACACCAATTACCTCTTGTGGTTTCAAAGGGTTTGAGGAGTGCATATCGAGAAATTCGCCCACGCTTCTAATGTTTTTGCTCTCGAGGCACATACGAATCTTGCTCGTGCGTTTGTAAGATATATTCATCAGTTTTCCCACTGTATCTTCTAGTGACAATGGTCTTAAACGCTTAGGTAAGATATGTTTATCCTTAACCAGAAATGGGTTTGTCATAGCCTCTTCCACGACATATGTTATTGGGCAATCGACCACCATTGCACCTAATCGAAATTTAACATTTTTTAGATGTTTACTATCATGTTTAATTCTTATTTCACCAACTGTCCCACACCCATGTTGAAGATTAACATAGACATCACCTAGGAGAATGTTTTTCTTTTTCTCCCAGTTAACCACAATGTTTTCTTTAAACTCACTTATGGTGGAACCACCGTAATCTCCTCGGAGAAGTACCATTTTCACTTTTGTTGTCGCCTGCGGGCCTGTGGTAAGCGTTTCTCCTGTGTTACCATCAACTAATTTGACTTTGATGGACTTGTTTCCATCATCACCTGCGGCTTTTCCGTTGATGTTTTGTCCGGTGAACACTGGAGAAGCTACTTCATTTGAAAGTATGAGTTTTAAGTTTATTGGTTTTGAACTTGTTGATGCCTCATTATCCTGCTAATGAAGGCAAGTATGAGTTGTGTATTGAAATGATGATATATGTAACCTTGTAGCCTCATGTTACATGATGATTGGTGATAAAAAAAAGGTTATGTTATTGTTATTATTAGTCTTTATGGTGAATTACTATGACCATACAAAATATGTAGAATATTTAATTTTCATAGAAGTTAGGTCATTAATAGATATGAAAAGATATTATGAAACAGGACAAGACATTAACATATTCTAAAACTGTTATGTAAAACTTGTATCTTTATTAAAAGTAAGCAAATCATTCATTACTCATTAGTTAAATAAGAGGTTTATCACTTTAGAAGAAATCTAGAGGATTATAAATACATTACTTATTATATTAAGAAAGTATTAGATTAATAAATGCATATCTTCATTAAATAAAATAAAATAAAATTCTTTTCATCGTTTGTTATAAGCATATGAAGAAGTTTCACTTAGGGTACGTTTGTGGGGTACTTTATTTAATTATAAAAATATATTTATACTGCTTTAGCTTTTTGGAAATTAAATAAGTTTCTTAATCTATAAGATAAAATATATTTTGTACTGCTTTTACCTTCGTTACACAGAAGAAAATGTTATTCTTCAAAATTTGAAACTAATAACGTTTTTGGTTTTATGAAACCTAAACAAAAATGCAAAAACTACCCCCTATTATTTTCTCTATTTATAATTATATACATATTTACAACACGAAATAATGTAATTTTTGTCTTTATAATTTTCGTCACAAAATTACAAATAAACACAATGATTAATAAGAATATATTACGAAGGTGATTTGGTTGTTTGGATATATACAAAGATCGTGCTTAATACACTATCAATTCTAAATTCACATTAACAATCGTTTAAAAGGGTTAAAAGTTACGTACAATGAGATTTGACATAACATATAAAGAGTTATTTGACATTAGTAAACTCAAACATGAATGATTGGCAACAAATAGTCATTTAACAAACAACTCAAACAGTTTCTCGATGTGGGTTAGAAAGTTTGTTGCTTCCGATCAAACTCAAGGACGTACCAGAAATTAGGCTTGTAATTATAGGGCCCCCTAATTAACTTGAACTATGTTTGTCTATACCAGAGTTTTCAGGAGATTTTTACAATGAGGACATATGACCTTGTAGCGACGACATATGTTTTTCTATAGCAACGACAAGAGATTCTCATTTCTTTGATATAATTTCATAAAGCCAATGTACTGAACAATATTTAAAGCTATATGAATAGTTTTGAGAAAGAAAATAGAAATAAATTGATGGAACTGAAAATTACAACTTAATTATTTTGTCACATCTGTGTTTTTATCTTGTTAGATGACCCAATTATTAGAGCCAAACTCGACTTATTTCGAGTTTTGTATGTAAAACTTGAGTTCAGCAATATGTGAAAAGCTTTTCACGCTCAACTAAACTCATTTACTATTTTTTATTTATTTTATACACTTCATATGTATATGTAAAAGTATATGTATATGTAAAAGTATTTTTTAACATGTATTCATAATTACAAACTTTATTTGATCATGATATATTCTATAATTTATTTTATCATAATTCTATAAACATTCGTTATTAGTATTTAAGTATATATTTAATACATAAAGTTTATATAAATAATAAGACATTTCACTTAATTTGAGTTAACGAGCCAATTTCAACAAGCTCAAGAACAACACAGCTTGTCTACATATTTATTCCTAGTGCATTTCTGTTTTTTCCTATTTTCCAGCTTGGAGAGGCCACACTCGTAATTCAAATGCTTGAGTAATCTAACAATCATGTGATCATTTTTAAATTAAAACAAATTGGTTCTCAATCGGATAGAACTTATAATTAATTTCTAGTAAAACGTATGAATATGTATTATTTTCCTGAACCTACATAAATATGACGAAAAGATTAATTTCTTAATCAAGGGGTTGGGGATCAGAAACTGCCATCAGACAGTTAATATTCAATTTCAAAATTACATTAATTTAGACAAATGTTTACATCTAAATTTTCACGTGCGATTTTTTTAGTAAATAAAATTTAATAATTTACAATATAAAAAAAATCAATCTGATCTAGCAGCTCTACCCTAAATTCTCAATAAGATCTCGTGGGATTTGTGATCACCACCAATAGTTTAAGATAGGTGAAGATGGAGGTTACTATTTTCTTGCTAGTTTATGTTACTTTGTATTGTAATATTTTCAATCTACATTTATCCTCTATTTGTCTTACTGTTACAAATTTGATAACAATATCGTTGTCCACCGAACAATTACGTAACCATTCTAAAGAATTGTTTCTATCTATGATATTATTAGAAGCACGTTAATGCACCAAACCAACAAATCATGTTCAACTGCTTTCCTGTAAGTAATGTACTTAACAATATATGTGCATATTTAATATTTTTAAGCTGACTCGATGTATTTATATGTGAATTAGCATTATTGATGACATCCTAACACAGAGGACGTTTTTACAAAATGGAACGAAGTAATGACCCGTTGGTAGAATGACGTTATGAGGGATGTGCATACTCTTATGCTTCGAGAGTGGCTCAATATAGAGACGACTAGATTTTAAGGCCAATTCTAAACTTGAGCATCCTCATGTCAACCCTCCATCATCCACAATATTTGCTTCGCACAAGATCATTGAGACAATTAATACGTATTAGTTTAGTTTAACTTAATACCTTAACTTTTAAGATGATCATAAGGATATATAACATGTGAAATTAAACTATCTACATTTACTTCTTCAAGTAACAAAAATAATACTACAGAATGATTTAAATCTCCAAAAATGCACGGACATTAATATTGACAGCTAACATGGTATATCTACTATACGACATGTACAATTAACAAAATAATGAGAAGTGCTTTTGTCCTTACGCAAGGACCACCAAAGCACGCTTAACGCTTTTGTGCTCCTGTTTGAAATCAATTAATTAAATTAAAAATGTAGTTTAAAAAAGTAATAATAATTTAATGATGCATATTTAATGATGTTAGAAACATGCATCTAATAATAATTTAAAAACATATTTAAAAAAAATGCTTATTGAAATAAAATATTAATGTTTTATTAATAATCGAAAAAAAAACTTGTGTTATAAAAAATTTGAATTTTGCATTATTCAATACAATTTTATGATACTAATTATTTGTGATAGATATTTGAGTAAATTACAGAAAAATTATTTATTTTTATAACTAGTTTTAGTTTTACTTTTTACTTTTTATTTTTACTAGTTATACTAGATAATATTTATGTGTGTGTTTGTTTCTTCTTTAGTCCTTTAGTCTAATAGTCGTACATTATTATTCATTGTTAATTTAAGTCACATAGTTATCACATGAGTGTATATGTGTAAAAGAAACATTCAAGTGACATAATTCTAAAACGAATCAACTTATTAAAAAATATATTAGTAAAACATTGGGACTGGCGAAATTTTCTAAAACAAACAAATAAAAACCATCATATATTGATGTTATAATCAAAATCATAAACATGATGTAATATTAACCAAATATAAATAAATACTTAACATAGTTGTATCAAACATAATTTTTAACACATTATTGAACATTCACGAACATAAATAAACAAACGTAGCCTTTATTCGCCGTCGAATGGTTCACGAACAGTTAGTTGAATGCTCAGTTTGTTTACAGCCCTACACGTGACTAAAAGATATTAACTTAGAGAACAAAGGTATGCATGTTTCTTTCAGTTTTATGCCCTATTTGCTCTTTGGGTACTGAGTCTAAAAATCATCTTTTTGGAGAGTGTATGGTAGCGATTAGAGTTTTGGATGCTATTGCTAGATGGTTGGAAATATCCTTTTCGGGTGCTAGAAAACTGAATGAGTTAATTCCTTGGATCGAATCTACTATGTTGAAAGCTAAGAAGAAGGCGATAGTAGAGGCAATCTTGATGACATCTTGATGGGTACTATGGGGGTATAGGAACAATCTCGTGTTCTAGAATACAAAGCAAAAGATGGAGACGATTATGGCGACATTATTATGAATTCTTTTTTGTAATGTAGTAGTACAAATAGGTGGTTAAACGTTTCTTGGGTGGATTGATTAAAAAATTTCACTTCTTCCTAGTCGATAGTTTCATTAAATAATACATAGAGGTTGTCGAAAAAAAATAAAAAGAAAATAACATATCACTCAAAATGATTAGCATAAAAAACAAAATAATTGTTTTCCTGATTTTCATTGTTCTAATAAAATACTAGATGGTGCACGTGGCGTGTTGCGCCATGATATTATGGTTTTTTAAATGCATTTTCTAAACCATATGAAACATTTAGTGTTTACAAAATGTGCCTATCCATGGGCTATATGGTAGCAACTTTGATTGCCCTAACATTTACAAAATTTGCCCATGTACAGGCTATATGTCAAATGATCTGAGCGACATGAATTTACTACTTGGCTGCAAAAAAGTTGATATTCAAAAGATTTCCATGGGTAGATCTTTTGTGCAAAATATACTTTACAAAAAGGTTCTGAGGGCGCCTGTTTTGCATTTTAAGTCCATTATCCAAAAGTCTAACATTGGTTCAATTAGTCTAGGATTCTTTGGTTCTTCATTTGCTGACGGTTCGTCTAATGTTGGTTGGTAATCCGGGTATCGGATTCTTTTGGTGTCACTAATGCCTGAAATTTAAATATTTAGTTATGTCCAGGAATATGAAATAAGGACAGCTCCCAGCACCTGACGGGTGGATCTGTTTGGGACATTGTTTGCCGGTCAAATCGTGGAATTATTTCCTCCCAGACGGTGACCTCAATTTTTCCCCCACAACATTGAGTTATGATATATCAAGTTACTATATGTGATTTATGATGTATTCTATGGTTGGGGTTAGAAACTTGCCTTATGTCGGTCATTTCCATCCATAGCAATTTTGTTCCATCTGATGTCGTCACCTGCTTGGTGTTATCCAATCTCCCTGCATAGTCTATTTTGAATGATATATTACTATGTGATCAGTTTGTAGCAATCTTGTTCTATGGATTGGAGTGTGGTACCTGATACTATGTTCTTATTGTTAGCTCGTTTGGTGACCTTCTCATAGGTGAGCAAATTAAAGTAATGTTGCGGAAATCTTTCTGGGATAGCTACTTGATCTATGATTATGTTCGTGCCAAGGATCATAACCACTAGATGATCGGTAATTGCCATTGTTTTGGATGCGTGACTGCATATATAATTATCAAAGTTGTAGCAAGACATAATTTCAAGCCTATCGTTGAAGTGCTCATAGTCCAAGTTGTGCACATTTGCTTGTATGGCATCTTCCTGCATTCAAAAATAAGGAAATTTTTTAGATGAAAAGATGAAAAAAATAAAAAAAATGTTCGACCATCCTCTATTTCTATGTTATCCACTTTTTCAATCAAAAGTACAAGTAGCAAAGCTAATCCCACGAACCCATCATTTGAATCAACAGGTAAAAAATCAAAATTTATGTTTTGTGATAATAATATGCAAGACATTGGTATGAGTGAAGTAATGAGTATATTTTGTATTGTTACATGTATATTTACCAACATGTTGGTCGATCAGGAGGTATGTTATGTCTTTTTCCATTCGATAGGACAACCACTTTCTAATCACACGCAAGATTATCGGTATGGGGTCGTCTTGGGTTGAATTTGATACAGCCGATGCGCAACCATTGTGTTTTTCATGTTCATTGTAATTGAGAAATGGTTAGTGTATTAAAGTAACTAGAAATAATGCATTTTTAAAGTCAAATGAAGGGTAGTTTATGCACTATATAGCCTTTCAAAATGGTGTAGTTTTTGTAGGAACCGTTCATATAAAATAAAATTTCAAACAATTTTATTGATATACTCAATACAAATGAACATAAATAAATGATTATTAATCACTTTTACAATGATAAATTTACAAAAATAGAAGAAACAGAAATGAAAAAGTTGAGGATCATGTTCAACACGGGGCCCTTAAAATAAACTCTGAGCCTCCCAAGAGAACTCATTTTGTTTCCCAGGGTACAACAGCTGAAGCAGTTTGTACTGTCGGGATTGATCTAGAACCCGAACTTGTTTGTAGAAGAGAATCCAAAGAGATAGAGAATCTGTTTTGCTGTAGGTTTCGAGTTGTGTTGGTGAATTTTTATTCTGAGCTACACTCAGTATTTATAGTGGAATTTGAACCATAACAGCCACCTAGCCATTACTCAGTCATTAATCCGAAATTGTAACTTCCCATTTAATTCGTCATTAACAGTCATCGGTTTCAGTCAACGTGTAACGGAAGCTGTTACGAGTCACAGCTCTGACCACACACCAAGGTCAATCGCACCTGACCGGACCCTCGAACCAACCTTCAAAAATACTAAGGCGGCTCTCGGTGATGTGAGTGTGGGAAGTGCAAAGTACGCCATCAAAGCGTCACATTGCGCCCACATGCCCACATCGCGCGCGCGCGCGTGTGCGAGTGCGAGTTAAGGGTGCTTCACACCTTTCGCGAATCCACTTAGTGTGACACCTTAGGAAATAATACAGACAAGAGGTTATAGAATATAAACCATTTTATATTCTTTCTTTCCTCCAATGTGGGACAACTTCCCACACTATTAATTCCTAATGCCATTAACTACATTAATTTTCATTCAATATATTAATTTATTGATTAAATATTAATAAACATATTAATATTATCAATAAATTTCCAACAATCCCTCACATGAATGAAAATCACTTCTCCAAAAAATTCAGCAGTCAAGTGTTGCAGGATAGGTAGGTCTTCCCTTTGAACCTTCCTTTGTGATGTATACTTAGTCTCCTAGTAGTGTGTAGACACGATGTCTTTGAACAGACCGTCTTTTATGTAGACGACAATATAAAATCACACAACACTCTTCCTGGTTTAATGAACCCCTCATTATCGTGTCCGTTAATGGTCATGGAACCCTTTCCTGGTTCTGCGAGAGCTCTAGGATTTGCACCTCCCCACAAATCCATTCGAAGCGACCCCACTTCTCTCTAACATTGGTGATTTGATGAATCATTAAAAGCATCATAGTTATATTTATTCCTATGAATCATCTAACCTTAACATGTTTAACCTCACTTTGGTCACTTGTTGGGGAGTAGTGAATGGACTAGGAAGTTCGTCACTCCCTTTAACTTTTAGGGTACTCCCCTATGGTGACTTCATTGGTCATATGATTAAGTTGTCCTATTGAACCTATATCTTGTGATCTCCAATCAACTAGCTTAATTTCCCTCATATTCCCATTTTCCATGGGCTTTAGTCCCATTCCTCTTGACAACTTATAAGCTATTTCTGTGCTTAAGTCTTTTGTTAACGGGTCTGCAATGTTATCATTTGACTTGACATGGTCAATTGTGATAACACCTGTTGATATTAGTTGTCGTATTGTGTTATGTCTACGCCTGATGTGCCTTGATTTGCCATTGTACATTGAGCTTTTGGCTCTACCAATTGCCGACTCACTATCACAATGTATGCAAATAGCCAATAATGGGGCCCTTAAAACAAATTCTGAGCCTCCCAACAGAACTCATTTTGTTTCCCAGGGTACCACAGCTGAAGCAGTTTGTACTGCCGGGATTGATCTAGAACCCGAACTTGTTTGTAGAAGAGAATCCAAAGAGATAGAGAACCTGTTTTGCTGTAGGTTTCGAGTTGTGTTGGTGAATTTTTATTCTGAGCTACACTCAGTATTTATAGTGGAATTTGAACCATAACAGCCACCTAGCCATTACTCAATCATTAATCCGAAATTGTAACTTCCCATTTAATTCGTCATTAACAGTCATCGGTTTCAGTCAACGTGTAACGGAAGCTGTTACGAGTCACAGCTCTGACCGCACACCAAGGTCAATCGCACCTGACCGGACCCTCGAACCAACCTTCAAAAATACTAAGGCGGCTCTCGGTGATGCGAGTGTGGGAAGTGCAAAGTACGCCATCAAAGCGCCACATTGCGCCCACACGCCCACATCGCGCGCGCGCGTGTGCGAGTGCGAGTTAAGGGTGCTTCGCACCTTTCGCGAATCCACTTAGTGTGACACCTTAGGAAATAATATAGACAAGAGATTATAGAATATAAACCATTTTATATTCTTTCTTTCCTCCAATGTGGGACAACTTCCCACACTATTAATTCCTAATGCCATTAACTACATTAATTTTCATTCAATATATTAATTTATTGATTAAATATTAATAAACATATTAATATTATCAATAAATTTCCAACAATCCCTCACATGAATGAAAATCACTTCTCCAAAAAATTCAGCAGTCAAGTGTTGCAGGATAGGTAGGTCTTCCCTTTGAACCTTCCTTTGTGATGTATACTTAGTCTCCTAGTGGTGTGTAGACACGATGTCTTTGAACAAACCGTCTTTTATGTAGACGACAATATAAAATCACACAACACTCTTCCTGGTTTAATGAACCCCTCATTATCGTGTCCGTTAATGGTCATGGAATCCTTTTCTGGTTCTGCGAGAGCTCTAGGATTTGCACCTCCCCACAAATCCATTCGAAGCGACCCCACTTCTCTCTAACATTGGTGATTTTATGAATCATTAAAAGCATCATAGTTATATTTATTCCTATGAATCATCTAACCTTAATATGTTTAACCTCACTTTGGTCACTTGTTCGGGAGTAGTGAATGGACTAGGAAGTTCGTCACTCCCTTTAACTTTTAGGGTACTCCCCTATAGTGACTTCATTGGTCATATGATTAAGTTGTCCTATTGAACCTATATCTTGTGATCTCCAATCAACTAGCTTAATTTCCCTCATATTCCCATTTTCCATGGGCTTTAGTCCCATTCCTCTTGACAACTTATAAGCTATTTCTGTGCTTAAGTCTTTTGTTAACGGGTCTGCAATGTTATCATTTGACTTGACATGGTCAATTGTGATAACACCGGTTGATATTAGTTGTCGTATTGTGTTATGTCTACGCCTGATGTGCCTTGATTTGCCATTGTACATTGAGCTTTTGGCTCTACCAATTGCCGACTCACTATCACAATGTATGCAAATAGCCGATAATGGGGCCCTTAAAACAAATTCTGAGCCTCCCAAGAGAACTCATTTTGTTTCCCAAGGTACCACAGCTGAAGCAGTTTGTACTGCCGGGATTGATCTAGAACCCGAACTTGTTTGTAGAAGAGAATCCAAAGAGATAGAGAACCTGTTTTGCTGTAGGTTTCGAGTTGTGTTGGTGTATTTTTATTCTGAGCTACACTCAGTATTTATAGTGGAATTTGAACCATAACAGCCACCTAGCCATTACTCAGTCATTAATTCGAAATTGTAACTGCCCATTTAATTTATCATTAACAGTCGTCGGTTTCAGTCAACGTGTAACGGAAGCTATTATGAGTCACAACTCTGACCGCGCACCAAGATCAGTCGCACCTGATCGGACCCTCGAACCAACCTTCAAAAATAATAAGGCGGCTCTCAAGCGGCTCGTGGTGATGCAAAGTGCAAAGTGCGCCAACAAAGCGCCACATTGCGCCCACACTATTAATTCCTAATGTCATTAACTAGCAAAACTGTTTTAATACATGAATTTATTGATTAAATATTAATATTAATTAAATATTAATTTTTATTTCAACACATTAATTTATTGATTAAATATTAATAACCATATTAATATTATCAATAAATTTCTAACAGTTTTGCTAGTTGATAAATTGTATAGTCTAACCTCAAAGCAAGTCACATCTGGTGTAGATTTAAGAAAATATATTATACTATCTATATTATATATAGTAGTTTTGGGACCAACAACAATGCAGTTTTAAGAATTATCTAAGTGTTGGACCGCAAAGATAAGTATGTTTAAATAAACATGAGTGTGAAGAGAACTTGGTGTAATGGTTAAGAGATTTTTGACGGGTAAACTGCTTGAAATTGATAACCATATGATCAAAATCGGAAAACCTATAATAGTATGTATAATCAATATTAAAAAAACAACTCTACGAGCATAATGAGAAACCTTACAGTGCTATGTAATAGAGACTGTCTACCTAAGCTACACACATTGATATCAAAGAGGAATAGTATGTGCATCAACCATTCATGCTAATACATGACTAGCAAAACAAAAAACCATCATGATTACAACTAAACTGCAGGCATTGTTTTTTAACAGTTGTAATAAAAGAACTAACTAATAACATCCATTTATGCTAATCGTTGAGCATACAAAAACTATGTTTACTAATCTGGAGTTAGAGATATCCTTCTTTATTTTCCATAAACTATACTGTAAAAATTATGTGTATTATATTCTAAAAGCAACCTCGCAAAAATTTCTCAACAGATACTTTAGAGAATCCCGTCAATTAATAGATACTCAATGAGCATCCACGTGACAGAGCATGTCAAACATCAATATGAAACAATAAGGAGTATAACATATACGACAAATGATAAACAAAAGTGGAACTAAACAATAGACATTGAAAATCTAACAATCATATCACCTATATATAAAACAAGAGATTGTTCTAGAATATTATAAAAGTACAATGGTTATTGGTTGGTCATTTCATTAGGCGTAAAAACCATCTATAATTTTTTTTGGTTATGAAATCACCTAGTGGTTAATTTCATTTAGAAATTCTGTGAAGACAATATTTTTTGTTGTGCCAACAACATCATTTTCTGTTGGTTCAATGAGCATCTTCAGGGGATCCGGGCAAGTTGCCCTCGAAAACGCAACATATAGTTGCCCGTGCGTGAATATTGGCTGCGGTTGATATACTCCAATTTTTTAAGTGATTGTCCTTGACTTTTGTTTATGGTCATCGCATAGCACACTTTTATAGGGATTGACGTCTTGTAAACGCAAATGGTAGGTCTTTGCTATTTTGGACAAAATTGATTCTAGGAATGTATTCGCGACGACCAATTGAGGTTCCTGTTATTATGTGTGCCCCTATTATTCTAGGTAATAGCTGTGAAACTAAGAGTCTTATGCCATTGCATAGGCATGTGGCCAGGTTTATGTTACAAAGCAGCATGATAGGAGTTTTCACCTTTAAGTTAAGCCTATGTGGTTGTAAGGCCCCGTTCCCGGGACGCTTACAGCTGGGTTCTCATCGCACATAAAACGTATAATTGCATTTGTATTTCATAAATCGCAGCGGAAAACTAAAACAATCTTTCATTTCCATGTAAATGCTTTTGCAAGTTAATACAACATTCATTACAAAATAGCTTGTTCACATTACAATGCAAAAACATTAATCAAAAGAATGCCATCCCAAAAGAGCTGAGTAGCTTCATGGTGTGCCATCCTCAGCAAACATTACCTGCCAACTGGAAAACATATAAAAAGCCAGCGTTGCTGAGTGAGTTCTAGTTTTATTACAAAACATACTTTACTTTCATATAAAACCATTCGTTTATTTTTACATGATCACACATCGTACGTACACATAGATAATATCATTATTATCTTCTTCATTCATTCATTCGTTCATTCGTTCTTTATGACTTTACTTGCGCATCGGACATCATCCGTACCAATACCATGTGCTACACCCCGGTTAGTCGTAGCTACCGGGCCGAAGTCAATAAATGAACAGCTAAACGTATGCCACGGTACTAGGAGTAACCATCAGTCTTAGCTACTGGGCCGAAGTCAATAAATGAACAGCTAAACGTATGCCACAGTACTAGGGGTGAGCTGTAGAGGTTCTACATTAAGGGTCAATCACAAAGAAGGACCCGTTATCCGATGCGTGCAAGACGTTTCATTCGTTCATTAATGCATGCATTCAACATCGTGTTCCTCTTTCATTATTTTTCACTTTACGTTACATAATACTTCGTTCATTCCTTATCATAACACGTAAAGTTATGGGAAAGATAAACATACATCATAACAAGGAACATAACACACACAGTCATCATAATCATACAGAGCAACACCATACATACATAACGTGCATAAACTTGCAACATCATCATCATCATCATGCCCAACATGCTTTCTAAGGCCTCAAGCGTCATCTTACATGCTCTTATGGGGACCTTTACGTCAAAACTTACATCTGCACTTTCCCCCGAAAGTCAGAAGTCAATCTATACCTTCCTCGGGTACAACAGCCCTATTCGGGCGTATGGACACCCTTCAGTCGCATGGCCTCCATGCGACTGAACATCATGCGATTGAACTAATACGGATGAACACCTATGGGAATGAACATCCAGTCGTGCGAATGGACAATGCGGATGGACCTCATGCGAATGGGATTAATGCAGAAGAGCACTTATGCGACTGGACCTTCAGTCGCGCGAATGGACCTTCAATCGTGCGAATGGACCCCAATCGCACCCTAATCGGCCGTATGGCCTCCATTCGGCCTCCAGTCGGTCGCCTAGCCCTAACTGATGCAGAATGCAGTTCATCCCGACTGCAGCCGAGGGTTTTCAGCCTCCAAACTCATCTAAACCCATTTTAAGCCTAAATCGACCATCCTAAACCTTAGGAATGCATACCATAACACAATACAAGCACACACACGCCGGAAACATACACGAATCGCATCACACACATCACACCCAAATGGGTCAAACACATACACATACAAAAACAGGTTTTTATGCTTTCCAGCCCCAAAATCGTTTGAAAACAAGTAAAAGTGGGGTTCGAGAACTCACACAAACGAGCACAACGTTAAGGTCTTCGATTTGGCTTGCTTCACGACGGTTTTGGCGACCCGAACCAACCCGAACCGGCACTTTTCCTCTTTTTCTCTTCTTTCTCTCTTCTCCCCTTTCTTTGGCTGATTTGTGAGTGTAGGGGAGGGGGTAAGGGCTGCCCTCTCCCTTATATACTTCCCCCTCACCCGACTTTCTTTCGTTGGCGAGTTTGGTCCCTCGACTTTTGGACTTTATTTTCTTTTCTTTCTTCACCGGCTTCAAAATAATAAATATTCGGGTGTTACAAGTCCACCCCCCTTAAATAGGTTTCGTCCCCGAAACCTGTTATTCGTCGAACAAACATGGATAATGCTGTCTCATTTCTTCCTCAGTCTCCCACGTTGACTCGGATCCCTTCCTGTGCTTCCACTGTACACGCACAAGAGGAACCACTTTATTTCGCAGCTTCTTTTCTTTACGATCGATGATTGCCACTGGTTGCTCCACGTAATTGAGCCTTTCATCTATTTCAATGTCCTCCAGTGGAACAATCATGTCTTCATCAGCTATACACTTTCTCAGATGAGATACATGGAATGTCGGGTGATCCCACTTAACTCATCTGGTAACTCCAATCTATAGGCCACCTCCCCTACTCAAGCAATGATTCGGAAAGGGCCTATATATCTTGCGCTCAACTTGCCCCGCTTTCTGAATCTGATAATACCCTTCCAAGGTGAGACCTTCAACATAACCCAGTCACCCACCTGGAACTCAATTGGCCTACGTCGCTTATCGGCATACGACTTCTGTCTATCTTTGGCGGCCTTCATGAAGGCTTTAATCTTTTCAAGCTTCTCTGTCGTAGCCTCGATTACCTCGACGCTCCCCAATTCCTTCTGACCAATATCACCCCAACAAACGGGTGTTCTGCATCTCCTATCGTATAGCATCTCATATGGTGGCATACCAATGCTGGCATGATAGCTGTTGTTGTATGAGAATTCGGCTAACGGTAAGTGGTCATCCCAACTTCCACCAAAATCGATCACACATGCCCGGAGCATGTCTTCCAGTGTCTGAATGGTTCTTTCTGACTGACCATCGGTTTGGGGATGATAAGCCGTGCTAATATGTAACCTCGTCCCCATAGCGTCGTGGAATTTCTTCCAAAATTTAGATGTAAACCGAGTGTCGCGATCATATACAATAGACACCGGCACACCATGACGAGCTACAATTTCCTTGATGAACAGATCAGCCAACCTCTCAGATGAATACGTCTCGCGGATCGGTAGAAAGTGAGCGTTCTTCGTCAGACGATCAACTATCACCCATATGGCATCATACCCTTTCGGGGTACGCGGCAGCTTTGTAATGAAATCCATGGTGATGTGCTCCCACTTCCATTCCGGTATATCCAAAGGTTGGATCTTCCCATACGGCTTTTGATGCTCTGCCTTCACCTGTAAGCAAGTAAGGCACTTACTCACATACTCCACCACGTCACGCTTCATACCCGGCCACCAATAATCTTTCTTCATGTCGTGGTAAATTTTCGTGGCAACAGGATGAATGGAGTATCGAGTCTTGTGAGCTTCATCCATGATCTTCATCCGTAGATCCCCAAAACGAGAAATCTACACACGACCGAATCGAGTTCTAACACCGAGTGTGTTTTCACCCAATTCCCCAACCAGACCTCTCATTCTTTCCGAGTTAAGATGATCTTCTTTCAATGCCTCATCTTGAAACTCCTTGATTTGCTTCATCATGTCAGAGGTCATGATTAGTTGATAAGCTTTCACCCGAATCGGTTCGGGCCTTTCCTTTCGGCTAAGGGCATCCGTCACCACATTAGCCTTGCCTGGATGGTAATGGATCTCGAATCATAATCCTTTATAAGCTCCAACCATCGCCTCTGCCTCATGTTCAGATCTTTTTGCTTGAAGAAGTACTTCAGACTCTTGTGGTCAGTGAATATGGTGCACTTCGTCCCGTAGAGATAGTGCCTCCAAATCTTTAGTGCAAAGACCACGGCTGCTAGCTCCAAGTCATGAGTGGGATAATTAACCTCATGAACTTTCAACTGTCGGGATGCGTAGGCTATAACCTTCCCTCTTTGCATTAACACACACCCCAACCCTAAGTAGGAAGCATCAGAATAAACCACCAGATCTTCGCTTCCATCGGGTAATGACAGAACAGGAGCTTGAGTTAGTCTTGCCTTCAGCTCTTCGAACGCCTTCTCTTGAGCTTGACCCCATACAAACTTCACATCCTTTCAGGTCAACTTAGTTAGTGGAGAAGCAATCTTAGAGAAGTCTTGGATGAATCTTCTATAGTAGCCTGCCAAACCCAAGAAGCTACGGATCTCGGTTGGCGTCCTTGGTGACTTCCATTGCATAACCGCCTCCACTTTAGCCGGGTCCACCATTATCCCGTCAGGATTCATCACATGACCCAAAAACTGAACTTCGCGCAACCAAAACGCGCACTTGGAGAATTTAGCATACAATTTCTCCCTTCTCAACGTCTCTAGAACCTCTCGAATGTGACCGGCATGCTCAATCTCGCTCTTCGAATAAATCAGGATATCATCAATAAACACAATCACTGATTTATCCAACATAGGCCGACACACATGGTTCATCAGATCCATAAAAGCAGCTGGCGCGTTGGTCAAACCAAAGGACATGACAAGAAACTCATAATGACCATAGCGCGTGCGGAAAGCTGTTTTAGGGATATCTTGTTCCTTCACCTTCAACTGATGATAGCCAGACCGAATATCTATTCGTGAAAACCAACTGGCACCCTGAAGCTGATCGAACAAATCATCTATTCTCGGTAAGGGGTATCGGTTCTTCACTGTCAACTTGTTCAGCTCGCGGTAGTCAATGCACATCCTCATACTACCATCCTTCTTCTTTACGAACAGGACCGGAGCACCCCAAGGAGAGATACTCGGTCTAATGAACCCCTTATCAAGCAACTCTTGCAACTGTTCCATCAACTCTTTCATCTCCGTCGGAGCTAACCGATATGGTGCCTTGGCAACGGGTTGGGCACCCGGTATTAGATCAATCTGAAATTCAATTTCTCTGTCAGGTGGTACCCCTGGTAAGTCTTCAGGGAACATGTCTGGAAAGTCACACACAACCGGTACATCAGGCAGTTATGGTGTTGGTGCATCTACATCCTTTACATAAGCCAAGTAAGCACTACATCCACGCCTCATACACTTTCCCGCCACCGCCATCGAGATCACCTTCGGAATCATAGTAACCCGATCACCATAAACCGTTACTGAACTACCGTCAGGCGCCGACAACCGAATCATCTTCTTGCGACACACAATGTTTGCCTCGAAGTCTGCCAACCAATCCATCCCAAGATCCAAATCGAAACCACCCAAGGTCATCAGAAACGGTCTAACAGAAACTTATGACCCTCAAGTTCCACATCACAATTCTCTATCATCTCAGAAATCCTGGTAGACTTACCTATGGCAGTTTCTACCTCAAAGGCGCATCAACACGTCTACTACTAGTAGGCAGCTTAGCACAGAAAGTAGCAGAAATAAAACTCCTACTAGCACCAGAATCAAATAGCACAGAAGCTAAGGTTTGGTTCACAGAAACGTACCGGACACGACATCAGGGTCTGTCCTAGCTTCCTCCTGTGTCATAGTGAATGCCCTGGCGCTCGCCCTCGGTCCTTCACTTCCCGACTTCCTCGCCCTGACCCTCAGTCCTCGGCTTCTTACAATCTCTGCTCATATGACCAGTTCCCCACAGTTAAAACATTTGCCCGACAGCAATCCTTCGCCATATGCTCTGTCTTCCCACACTTGAAGCACACGTTCAAACCCAGCCTACATTCTCCCGCATGCTCCTTTCCACACTTACCACACCTCCTCGATCCCACTCCCGATGTGGCCACGCGGCGGTCATCCACCCGTGCCTTTTTGTTACTCGTCGAGGCATCACCCCGACCAAACCGTTTCCCGTTCCAGTTCCGATCACCACCACCCTTCTTGCTCGCTTCGACCACCACCACCTCCCTCTCATCATAAAGTCTTCCGGCCAAATCGACCGCCGACCTAAACGTACTTGGCCGGGCGGCGATCATATGCCGGCGAACATCCACCGGTAAACCCTGAATGTACCTCTTGATTTTCCGAGACAGAGGCGTCACCTGATCAGGCATGAGCCGTGCCATTTCATTAAACTTGGTGGTATACTGCTGGTGTGTCATGGTTCCAGCCTCCAACTGCAGAAACTCCCTTTCGACCTTGTCCATTTCCCGATGAGGACAAAATTACTCAATCACCAACCTTCTCAGCTCAGGCCATTTCATTTTCCCAATGGCCCTACTACCCTCAGCTTGGACAATGTTGTCCCACCAGCACAGAGCTGAATCCACAAAAGAGTGGGTAGCAAACTTCACCTTTTGGTCCTCTCGGCACTCGCTGATATCGAGAACAACCTCCATTTCCCTCACCCACCGGTGAGCAGCTGCAGCGGTGCCATTTCCATCAAAAGTAGGGGGCTTGCATCTCATAAAAGCCCCATAATTACATCCTCGTGCCGTCTCCGCGCAGGCTCTTCTTCTTCCTCTTCGTCATCAGATAGAACCGTTTCCGGCTTTGGTTGTTCCCGTTCTCCAGAGGATCTGTTTCTTTCTTTTCTTTCCCCTTCTCGTACAGCCTTAATAATTTCAGTCACCACAGACGGTAAGATTGTCTGCATGACCTGATGGACTTCTTCTACAACAGCCTCCTTTACTGAGGCTCTCAGATTGGCGCTTTTCGCCACCCTCCGGATGGGGGGTCTCTGGTTCTTCGTGAACCACCCTCTCAACTCTGGGTCTCCCTCTCTTGGGTCGCGGTTCAGCACCGTGACCTCCACCCCTAGAAGCTTTCGAAGATCTACCTCCGACCATCACACACACACTGAAAGATTCAAACACCAACACGATTATTCAAGGAACAACTCAGTTTATGTCAAGTATAGTAAGTCCCTAATTACAGTGGCCAGTGAGATTAGCCACTTACTTTACTCTTCATACCCCAAGTATTATCTGTCCTGACTACATCAGTATTTAAATCTACATACAACACATACCATGCGCACATAAAACCGGTTAACTTTACGAAAATACCTGATGGCACGCAGCTACTCAGATTGGCATCCCATTCCCTTTCCGTCCCATTCTCAGTTTAAGATTAGGTTTATTTTGAAAATTTACCCATTTCACTTAAACTTTGGCTCTGATACCAACTTGTAAGGCCCCGTTCCCGGGACGCTTACAGTTGGGTTCTCATCGCACATAAAACGTATAATTGCATTTGTATTTCATAAATCGCAGCGGAAAACTAAAAATCTTTCATTTCCATGTAAATGCTTTTGCAAGTTAATACAACATTCATTACAAAGTAGCTTGTTCACATTACAATGAAAAAACATTAATCAAAAGAATGCCATCCCAAAAGAGCTGAGTAGCTTCACGGTGTGCCATCCTCAGCAAACATTACCTGCCAACTGGAAAACATATAAAAGTCAGCGTTGCCGAGTGAGTTCTAGTCTTATTACAAAAATACTTTACTTTCATATAAAACCATTCGTTACTTTTACATGATCACACATCGTACGTACACATAGATAATATCATTATTATCTTCTTCATCATTCATTCGTTCATTCGTTCTTTATGACTTACTTGCGCATCGGACATCATCCGTACCAATACCATGTGCTACACCCCGGTTAGTCGTAGCTACCGGGCCGAAGTCAATAAATGAACAGCTAAACGTATGCCACGGTACTAGGAGTAACCATCAGTCTTAGCTACTGGGCCGAAGTCAATAAATGAACAGCTAAACGTATGCCACAGTACTAGGGGTGAGCTGTAGAGGTTCTACATTAAGGGTCAATCACAAAGAAGGACCCGTTATCCGATGCGTGCAAGACGTTTCATTCGTTCATTAATGCATGCATTCAACATCGTGTTCCTCTTTCATTATCTTTCACTTTACGTTACATAATACTTCGTTCATTCCTTATCATAACACGTAAAGTTATGGGAAAGATAAACATACATCATAACAAGGAACATAACACACACAGTCATCATAATCATACAGGGCAACACCATACATACATACGTGCATAAACTTGCAACATCATCATCATCATCATGCCCAACATGCTTTCTAAGGCCTCAAGCGTCATCTTACATGCTCTTATGGGGACCTTTACGTCAAAACTTACATCTGCACTTTCCCCCGAAAGTCAGAAGTCAATCTATACCTTCCTCGGGTACACAGCCCTATTCGGGCGTATGGACACCCTTCAGTCGCATGGCCTCCATGCGACTGAACATCATGCGATTGAACTAATACGGATGAACACCTATGGAATGAACATCCAGTCGTGCGAATGGACAATGCGGATGGACCTCATGCGAATGGGATTAATGCGGAAGAGCACTTATGCGACCGGACCTTCAGTCGCGCGAATGGACCTTCAATCGTGCGAATGGACCCCAATCGCACCCTAATCGGCCGTATGGCCTCCATTCGGCCTCCAGTCGGTCGCCTAGCCCTAACTGATGCAGAATGCAGTTCATCCCGACTGCAGCCGAGGGTTTTCGGCTCCAAACTCATCTAAACCCATTTTAAGCTTAAATCGACCATCCTAAACCTTAGGAATGCATACCATAACACCATACAAGCACACACACGCCCGGAAACATACATGAAACGCATCACACACATCACACCCAAATGGGTCAAACACATACACATACAAAAACGGGTTTTTATGCTTTCCAGCCCCAAAATCGTTTGAAAACAAGTAAAAGTGGGGTCGAGAACTCACACAAACGAGCACAACGTTAAGGGCTTCGATTTGGCTTGCTTCACGACGGTTTTGGCGATCCGAACCACCCGAACCGGCACTTTTCCTCTTTTTCTCTTCTTTCCCTCTTCTCCCCTTTCTTTGGCTGATTTGTGAGTGTAGGGGAGAGGGTAAGGGCTGCCCTCTCCCTTATATACTTCCCCTCACCCCACTTTCTTTCGTTGGCGAGTTTGGTCCCTCGACTTTTGGACTTTATTTTCTTTTCTTTCTTCACCGGCTTCAAAATAATAAATATTCGGGTGTTACAGTGGTGGGATTCCATTAAAATTCAATAGATTTAGTTGTTCTATAGGGTACAAAACATCTATATCACCTCTATTTTGTGAATGTGGAATCATTGAATCATTGCTAAGATATGTTTTACTCTCTCCCGTGGTAAGGCTAAGAACAATGTCATTGATTTCATTAGCTGTTTCATTCTTTTGACAGACAATTGCTCTGTTAGATAGGTTCTCCACTAATGGATTACTAAGAGTTCTATCGTCATATATAGAGCGTATTAACTCGCCTTTTGCATTTTTTGTGGATTTATCAAAAATTCAGATGATATGATCATTATTCTTGTATTGTGCGGGTCATTTGCATCTGGAACCCCGATTTTACCATCTCTAACATCTAGCAACCAAGAGGCAAAACGTGAAATTGACTCCATTTGTGGAACGCCTTCGGTAGAAGAAGCCAACCACATATTTTGATTTAGCTTGCAGACTTTAAAGTATTGCCACAGATAAGACTTTGGAAGTGTTGAGTTAATGATTTCAGCCTGTGATGCCTTGACTTTAACAGGAAGTGTCTGTCTAAAGTCCCCACCTAACAGAACAGATTTTCCACCAAATACTTCTGATGTTCGCTCTAATACATCTCTTAGGTTTCTGTCAAGGGACTCGAAACATCTACGGACACTCATTGGTGCTTCGTCCCAAATTATAAGTTATGTCTTCTTTAGAAGTACACACATTTGTGTGTTTTTTAATGTGGCATAGCGACTGCTCTGTTAATTCCAAAGGTATCTTAAACCGACAGTGAGCTGTTCTACCGGCAGGTAACAAAAGTGAAGCAATGCCTGACACTGCCACAACTAAAACAGTTTTTCCAACAGATCGGCGCTAAAATAATTGTTGTCCAGAGGAATGTCTTTCCGGTACCACCATGACCATAGACAAATAAAAGTGCTTGAGACCCTAAGGCATTGGAAGCAAGCACTTCATTGTACACTTGAAGTTGCTCAGTGTTTAACAATAATCGCAGTTGAGCATGTCATGCTATCAAAGCTGGTCTATCATAGCATTTTTCTTCCATTAGCAATCGATTTCTCAATGAATTAAAAACAATGCTACATGGCATAGGCAACCCATAATTAAAAAGTGTTGCATATGGAGTGCTTGAATTGAGCAACAACTCTAGTTCATACAGTACATATTGTTGTCGGTCGATGTCTGTTATGTGCATATTGTCTTGATTTATGAGATTATTCATGTTAAACAATATGGTTTCCGACCTCTTTTTCCAATGTTCTTCTCATATGGCATATGGTCTTGCAATATCACAGAACAAAAGCATATGCGCAAACAAATGTCTAAGCTCAAACGATGCAGCCCAATTAGAAGCTTCCACAAAAGCCATTGACCATTCTCTGTCATCACCAATAAGACCTAGGATCTCGCAAGCTACTCGATATATTGGATGTTTGAAACCAAATACGGTGCGCAACTCAGCATAAGACTTAGAACCCTTTTGGTGACATAACAACATCCTTAAGTAAAACAATTCACCACATGTTTGATTTATATAGATGAGTTTACCAATCGTTGGGTTCCTGTTTAATAACCTTGGTATCCAGCTTTTTCCAGAATGATCCTATCGATACCTAGACACATAGTCAATATAAGAAAGATCTCAACCAACTGGGTCTACTTGTTTATTGCGAAACCATTCGGTCAATGTGGTTTTCCCGAATGTAGGGTTGTTGACTATGCTCTGCAACTACATATTCTCTCTAAACGTAACATTTTGCATGTTGTCTAGGTGCACCGCTAGAAGGTGGACAGATGGATTTCTATTATGAATTGGAAAATTCAAAATTCTCCATGATGCCTCATACGGACATATAAACCTACCATCAACAAAATTTTGGACCTCATTAACAGAAACTGCTACTTGATTAGAAGTGCTAGTCGATGTGCCGTCCGCTTTACCAATGGAAAATTTAATTAGATCAGCTTCTTTGGAAATATACTTGAAAAGATATTTTATCATCATGATCCACCTACAATACTCTACATTTATGTGGGTGTCAAATCGCTTACATATTAATAACATACTCTCCATTAGCTGACCTTTTATAATGAACATATCCTTCCTTATCAAAGCGAGTGTTGTTTTCATACGGATTTGGAAAAGATTTTGAACACTTTCCATCGCGCATACATGGAGCGTTCATTTTGGGAAGACCGCACGGGCCATGCATCATGCAATAAGTGATAGTTTTATACAAAACTGACTCAATAGATGGGTCTGGTATTCAGATGTGACATATTTGTCTATGTCTGTCGTGTCTCGTATCTTGTACGGTGAAGCAACCCACATAAGTGTATGACAATAAGGAAGACCTCTTTTTTGAAACTCAATGGTGCAGAGGTCTATATAAAGAATTAAGGATGATACTATCAGAAAGATCCTAAAGTTTATTTGAATATAAGATAGGAAGCTAAAGGACTTGCTTGTTGTAACTATACCAAAGGTTTTGTCAGTTCTCAAAAACTTGATGAACCCCTCAACTTTCAATTGAAAAACTCTTGCAATTATATCTGGCTTCTCTTCTGCTCATGCACAACCAATTGAATCAAGGTGACGTCTAATCTTTTGCCACTTTACGTTGCAAGTGAATGTTATGAAATATTGAGGGTTCCCATGAACTCTGCAAATAGCCAACGCATCTTGGTAATGCTTATACATGTACCTAGGGCCTGCAGTAAATGACGAAAGTAGTACAAATCGCTTGCCAACCTCACGACCCTGAGTATCACCTCTAGAGATGGCATCATGGACACTACGAAGATATTAAGAATGAAAAGCATTTTGATTTGTAAGAATATAGTCTTATCGATATTGCTCAATGCTAATATACGCATCTACCAAGTATTGTTTAAATAGGCGATCACCTTTTAATAGTAACGCATAAACATTTTGCCTATCATGAATTTGGTAACTATAGTACATATTCATAGTCAGATTCTTGTCTTTGGAACCTACATTTTAATGCAAACGCATTAGGAGACCACCCTTGCTCACTAAAAGGAAAAAGCAATGGATATTGTAATGGCATGTATGATGGATGCAACTTGCTTCTCTGTGGGGTACCTTCTTTACTATGAATGATGATATCATAATCAGATGCATTTGGCTCATTATCACGAATAATAACTCCTAGAGTTCCTTGAGCGGGGGGCTCATAGATTCTCTGGTTAACCCCACTATAAAGCTTAATACTAAAACAATGGAGATTTGTATATTTACACAAATCTATCGCACTCCTAAAAATGCGCACATACTCATTGCACGCCCTAAAGGTTTCGCTGATTATGGATACGACATTTGAGGAAAGACATGAGTCAGCATCTGCAGAGAAAAATCACAGCCTATTCGCAATCTCATTCTTTGTATCATATATGTACATTTGGAGGAATATTGGCCTCTCGTTATGTGGATGACAAAGTGAACCCAACCAATGTGAAATCTGACCAGAAACTTTGAAAACATATGGGCCATGATTGTGATTTATCGTCTCCATTTATGTGCCTCAAAGGAACTCATAGAAAACATTCTATTATAGCACGTATGTTTTTTTAAAAATTGAGCATCTACAAAAAGTTTCTTTATAGCAGCAGGAGGTTCAAGGGGAAATGGTTAACAAACCGTGCCACCTTTACAACATGTATTGTATTTAGGCCTAAGATATCGAGTGTAAGAGATGACTCTCTCATCAAACAAAACAACGCTCTGCAATACTCACAGACATGCTCACAATCACCGTAATCAAGATACTCAGAGGATAATATCGCATGGTGGGCCAATAAAGCTTGAGATGATAGCGCATTAGGATTAGATGTTTCGCCTGAGAGAGATTCAAGAAGTTGTGATAGCCTATGCGAACGACGCTGCCTTACGGATGGCCTACTATTATTATTAGCATAGGAAGACAAAGACTCATCAACACAACCCAAACTACCAGCTCTATGTTTAGAAAAGGAAAGTGAAGAAGGCATAATATTTAAGCATATAACAGCAATCGGGTGCAACTTAAAAAGACAACAAAAAGAAAAAGCCATCTATTCCACCTAAGAGTAATGCTAAAGCATAAGAGCAGCAAACCTACCAAAAACTTAATGAAGCAAAAAATTAGAACAAAAGATGCTATATATATATATATATATATATATAATATATATATATATATATATATATTATATATATATATATATATATATATATATATATATATATATTTTGCCAGGTAGTATCAAACAACGCTTGGAAACAGTAATTTTAGCAAAACACCTATAAACATTAAACACAAAAACATAATCATCACAAAGACTTACCTATAGAGTTGTTTATATATCAAGATATCTATAGTCAATAAGCAAGACCAGCAACACAAATACCTACAATTCAAAGAAGAAACTATGACACACAGACTGAAAATAAGCTTGAACCGAAAAAAAATCAATTGTAAGACTAAATGAAAAAGAAAGTTTAATTATAGTCCAATAGTGAAAGAACATGATTAATGTTTCTATCCTTCTTTGCAAGAATATGATCGTTAATTTTGATCATATAAAACAAAGAATAAAAGTCATGACATAATTCTTAAAGAAGCCACCTTGACCAAAACTGCCATCCAATTCATTAAAAGTTGCTTGTAATGATTAAATAAGTACATTAATAAGAAATTCATACAACTTTAAACCAAACAATAAATATCAACTAAAGTAAAATACAATTATCAAAAACCTTAGATTTCCCCTATGCACACAGTTAAATACACCACGTCACTACCTAATCTATCTTCAAGTACTGCACACATAAAAAAGATGATTAAGTAGGTTGCGTACTTTGTTGAATTATAGTTAAACACATTCTGTTTTAAGTACAATCTAATTGCATAAATATCTATGAAAGTAGTAATTTAGATAGCATGGTCTGCAACATGCAAACCCCACAAATCCACCGTCAAAATCACAGTAACATGCATATGTGAGAATTAAACACCAAGCAAACTTGTCAAATTACAAAGCTACAAAAGTTAAAAAGTAATACATTTTGAGATTCATAAGGTGAAGAAAGTAATTAGAATCTGAACTAAATTAAACCAAAAATGTAATCACTAACGCGCTTAAATTTGCTTCCTACTTTATCAGAAAAGGAATACATACATGAATTTGACTTTAACAAAATAAATAAACATATAAAGAGTTCTGTTGACTTAACCAAGAAAGCTAAGCATTCAACATGAGAATTGGAAGCTTTATTCAACTATGATAACCAAGTTTTCACATATATTGCATAACTTGTTTCGGAAAAGAAATGTTTAATTATGCACCATACACTGCCAAATAGGATTTTAAGTAGCAAATGCATCAATTCCAAAAAAAGGAAGACACTAATACATTTTGACCTTCGTGATCAAATTGAATACCCCTCAAATTCTAAATGTCAAGTAGAGATCATTCAAGACCAGTGTTTCGTATTTGTATCATAAGTATTATCTTTTTAACATAGAAACATGTCATGAATCTAGCACTAAGGTCATTCCAGGTCAAATCTAATGTTTTCTATTCTGAAAATCTATAAGAATTTTATTTAGAATAGAACAGAACTTAAGCAGCCAATTTTTTTATTCACAGCATCCACTAAAAATGTTATGCCATTAGAAAATTGAAACAATATAATTATTAGAAACAATAGTACAATAGACATCATTGTTGTGCTAAAGTCATAGCATCTGCAAATTCAAAAACCTTGCAAGATATTAACCTATGGTTTGACCAACTCATATCTAAAAAAATCCTTAACACAGGAAACATGAAACACATCAGGCAATATGAGTACCAAATACATCAACAAAGGATACCAAACCAAAAAAAATATAAAAATGGCCTACTTACAACACTATCCATTACCCACGTTGACCCATCACCCCACCCATATCTAAAAAAGCATTGACATAGGCGAAATGAAACAAACAAAGTGATATAAGCACCAAAATACATCAACAAATAAATCCAATGAAACAAAAAATAACAAAACATCAACACCATCTGATGATGACCAAAAGCAAGAAGCCTCCAAAAGAACCAGTAACATTATAAATTAGAGAATCAAATCATAAATTAAAGAATCAAATTCAGAGTTTTTAAAAACAATCAGACATAAAACCCCCCAAATAAACTACATAAGCTTGTTTTTTGTACTGTAACATTTAGTATTTTCGTTAAATTAATGGTTAATGTCGTTATGTTCTTGTAAGTACCAATGTTGTCGTTTATGAATCTCATGGGTTAATTATGTGTTTTGGTTTTTAATTTTTTAATTTGAAAGTTGATAGTTTCATTAAATTTAAAACAATGAATAATAATAATAATATTACTAATAATAATGACAATATTATTAATAATAATAACAATATTAATAAAATTCATAACAATAAAAATAATAATAATAATAGTAATAATAATAACACTTTATAAGTTATTAAAAATATTTAAGACCTAAATTAAGTAAGTTCAGGGGTGTTTTGTCACTTTATAAACTTTAAAAGAAAGTTTTTACATAAAATGATAACAACTTTAATCTTAAGGGGGCCAATGTGTAAATATTAAAATCACAACCCAAACCCCCCGCCCACCCCATATTTCTGGCAGCCACTCCAGCCACCTTCGGAGAACTCCAGCGAGATCCTAAAACCCCCCAAAACACCAATAATCAATTCCAAATCATACCAATCGCTTTGTGAACACAATTCGAACACCGTTATGAACTTTAAACGCGTTTAAACGCCGGTTACAAACTCAATCGATTGAATAACCGAAACCCATTAAACAAAAGAGCCGTTCGAACATTTAGGGCTAATAATAATCAAATTAATTCGACCTCATCGAATGTTTATCTAATCCTAAATCATTACAACTCTCAACACCCCCGCTAAGAGCGGAAACACGGGGATGTAACGAGACGGGAATCGTCATAAGACATGGTAAGTGATAGAGATGCAATGATAATAATGATGACAAGCGTGTCATGACGACACCCGACAACAAGGGGACTTGTGTCGTGTTTAGTCAGTATTCACGACAACATAGCCATAAGCATAAACATGATATAAGATAAACATAGATAATAACATTGTATGCAATTCCCACAACCCGGGAACAAGTTACAAAGTGTAATGTTGTTTGAAACAGATACAACAATTGTTTTTAAAATGACAAGTTTAGCCCGGAAATGCATCTTAGGGTCTCCACTAAGGCAGCACACCTAGAACCTCAACTAGCATGATCACCTGAAAAGATATGCTCAAAATGGTCAACAAAATTGTTGGTGAGCTCGCAGGTTTAAAAGTAAATAAGTAAATGATGTTGTATAAAGTTGTTGCAGAATACCGTGCATACAGTTATAAGTAAGCAAAATCACATGACAAGAGTTTTACAACCAAACCTAACGACGTACACAAAGAATCTTGTCGGAATATATTCACTCAAGGCCTGTTCCTGGCTTTGTTGGTACTAACTAGTATACCAACACGAGGGTGGGGGTGTCAACCCAGTAGTACTACCAATACCTATCCGTTGGTTCCCACACTGGAATTAAATAGTTGTAAGAAAGAACCACAAAGCAGACTCAAGCATGTATCAGATAAGTACTCACAAAACAGTAACACGTTGATTCCAAGTATGTAAATTGTATGTATGTTGTACAACATAGAAAACGGGCGAGCATACTTTTCCTCCATGTTTGTAAATGTTTGTAAAGTAGTATAAGCATAAAAAGGGGCCACGAGACTCACATGTTAAGTGGTAAGTATGAATGATCAAGATTCCCAACAGTTGAATGCAATGAACAGTCAAACACCTATTGACGGTTATTGTTAAGCATTAATGACGTGTATAAAGCATATAGTAATGTTTGGTCGGTTCGGGTTGTATCGGTTCGGTCGTGGGTAGCACACACACAAGCGGACACACGTATCAGATGTTATGTAGATCCAAGTACTAAGAGTAGTCGTCATTGCTTATGACATCCGTATAAAGATCTCATTTTTATGAAAGATAGCACTTGTTAAGTATTTGTAGTTCCAAATGGGTTGTCGATACTTGTAAAATGTTAGGTTGATTTCAATTGAAATAGTATGTGCATGTTGATAGCGTTGACTTTAATCTTTATGGTCGAGCAATGACACTTTTACTGATGTTACCTTATCATCATCAGACGTTCAAGAGGAGATTCACACTCAACATCATTAGTCACACAACAGGACCAGACGCTCGACTCAACACTCCATTCGTACGAATCAACCTTCAATCGTACGAATCAGCTTCATTGGCACGATTGAACCTCATTCGTACGACTGGCATTCAGTCGTACCACACAACACCCAATCACACGACTTAACCTCCATACGCACGAATCAATCTTCATTCGTACGAATCAGCTTCATTCGTACGCCTGAACCTTCATTCGTACGATTGGCCTTCAGTCATGCGATACACGCACAGTCGCATGCATTCATTCATCCGCATTGACTCAATCGCACACACATTCATCCGCATTGACTCAATCGCACACACACTCATCCGCATTGACTCAATCGCAGACATCCCTAGTCGCACGATTCAGTCGCCCGAAAGACACAGTCGCACGACTCACCCAGTCGCACGGCTCAGTCGCATGACAGACCCAGTCGCCTGAACTGCAGGTTCGCGACTGCTGAAGTGCAGAGCAGCCTTCGGCTGCCCCAAGCATGGTTTTTACACATCAAGAACTTCCAGAATCACACAACAAACACACACGAATGAGAAGCACATGCAGAAAGTCATCACACGCACCCACACGACCTCTTGTGTTCGAGTTGACCCGAACACCCGAACCCTAGAAATGGACAGCAGTAAAACGAGCAAGAAATGGACAACCAAGGTCGTCTACCTGCAAGGATGGAGTAGACTAAGTTGTAGACGAAGCCTAGACAAAGAAAACGAGACCAAACGGGGCGTTTTTGGTGCTAAGAAGAAGATGTGAAGTGAAGAAGAAGATGATGAAGAAGAAATGGAGAGGATGAAGAAAATGGCTGGGAATGGGGTTTTTATACTCATCCCAGGTTTGCAAAATGTCAATTTTATTCCCTGCACTTAGCCCCCGAGTTCCAAAGTTTGCTTCGGTTGAAAACGACTTTAGAATGTTCGCCATATTAATGTTAAAAGCGTGTTTTATGGTAATTGATGGCTTAAAATGGTTTTATTAATGACACTGGTTATAATTAAAAAATGATATATTTGGTGATAATGGTGATGAAATTTATAAAAGGTCTATGCTTAGCACACGATCACGGAGGAAGTACAGGCACAAGGGTAATAAAGC